>RJWH01008662.1:0-28617 GCA_004363575.1 Solenodon paradoxus
CACGACAGCGAGCACAGTCACGTCTGCCACCACACGTCCACCCAGCACCGCTGCCACGACCAAGACAGCCACCACCGGCGCCGCCTCCACCACCACAGTCACGGTGCTGACCACCGTCACGCCCAGAACGACCGGGGCCACCGCTTCCACCGCGGCCACGACCCACACCACGCAGAAATCCACCGAGGCCACCACCTCGACTTCCCTTATCAGAATGCTACCTTCTAATATCATCGCCCGGCAAACTACCACGACTCCTTTTATCAATACTTATTCTACTACCCCGTGTCCTGAATCTTTGTCCGTCACCGTAGTTGCTGCCTCTTCAACGACCCCATGTATAGAAATCCAGTCCAGTACTGTTGCCACTTCAGCGCCCACAACACTCCCATTGTCAGCGTTTACCTCCACCACTGAGTTTCCCACCTCTAGCGGTTCTGCCATCACGACCACTGTGGTTTCTGACTCTACTTCCCCTGTGGACATGGGTCCCACTATCTTCACCGATGCTCCCAGTTCTCTCAGCACTGGGAGCACAGCTTTCAGCACACTTGCTCAGAGTACAGAAAGCACCAGCATCTGGACGAGTGGCAGCTCTCCACCTGCCGTCATAACTTCAAGCCAGGTGACTCCCTCCACATCACCCACTAGCATGACATCGGAAACGTCGGCCACTGCTCAGACTCCCACCACGTTGACTTCACCGAGGACAGTTTCAACTACCATTCAGATAACCACACAGTCTAAGATGACCACAACCCCAGGTTGGCCCTCTTCCTTCTCTGTCCCCTCTCCTCCCTCCTCTGTTAAATTCTTGTGTCACCAAGGTCGTGCCCTATCTTGAACTTCCTTGTCTTCTGCTGTTCAGGCACTTGTGAAAATGGTGGCACCTGGATGCAGGACCGCTGCCTCTGCCCCTCGGGGTTCTCTGGGGATCGCTGTGAGCTCCAGAAAAACAAGTGTTTGAATGGGGGTCAATGGGATGGCCTCAAATGTCGCTGTCCCAGCACCTACTATGGCCCCCGCTGTGAATTTGTCGTGGAACAGGTGGACCTGGGTGAGTTTTCAGAGCTTGGTTTTCTGCGCTTTCTCCTGGGAGGTGCCACTGACTCTCCCTGGAGCAGCTTTGACCATTTTGCCCAATCCCTCCATCCCTGCCTTCTCCCCCATGCCCTCCCTTAGTCCTCTCATGCTGCCTTTCCATCCTCACCTCCAAGAGGTCCACACTGAGACCACACTGCTCCCCGGGGCTTCCTTTTGGTCTGGTCTTCATCCAACTAGCTGTATTGGCTTTCCATTGCTGCTGAGACAAATTACTGCAAACTTAGCGACTCAGTGCAAATCTGAGCTTAGACTTCCGGAGATGAGAGCTCTAATGTGGACCTTGCTGGGCTAAATTTAAGGTGTTGGCAGAGTTATATTCCTTTCTGGTATTTCTAGGAGAGAATCCCTTTTCTTTGCCCTTTCCAGTTTCTGAAGCCCTCCACATTACTGGTCTCAAGGATCCCTCTCTCCACTTTTAATAGCAGAAACATTCAATCTCTGACTTTCTTCCATGGTCACATCTTCTTCTGACTCATTCTGACCGCCCTCTTCTACTATTAAGGGCCCTCATGATTATATTGGGAGCACTTGGAAAATGCACATTAATTTTCCAATCTCAACGCCAGCTGACTGGCAACCTTAATTCCATCTGCAACCTTGATTCCTGCTTGCCCTGTAGTGTAACACGTCTGCAAATTCTGGGGCTTAGGACACAGGCATCTTTTGGGGCTGTTATTCTCCCTCCTACTGGAGCAGATGAGGGAGGGACCCCAGGCCTGCTTGCTAGGATACTTTCATTCTTTACTTCATCTTGGGATGACTCCTTCCAGGATTCCTACCTCTCCCTCCTGCTGTTCAGTCAGTCCCCAGGGAACAAGGAGAAGACTCAGGGGAGAAACCTCTGGGTCGGGGTGGTGGTGATGTCAGACCAGAGGGGACAGTGTAGTGATGGAAGCGGGGAACTCTGTGTGCAGAAACTGTGGATGCTGAAGTGGGTATGGAGGTATCTGTCAACCAGGACTTCTCCAAGGAGCTTGAAGACAACTCTTCCAAGGCTTACCAGGATTTCACCAACACCTTTCAGAATCAGGTGAGGGGGCAGGGAAAGGAACACCAGGTCCTTCCCTGGAGCTGCGCTTGGGCCCTTGGGTGCCTCCAGGTTTGGAGGTTCAGATATGAGCCCAGCATCCTTGGCATTTCAGATGAAGAAGACTTACCAAAATGTGCCAGGGTTTAAAGGTGTGGAGATCCTGTCCTTGAGGTAGGAGACCCTTCTGGGGCTGAGGAGGCAGAATCAGTTGGGGGCAGGGGGCAGGTGTGAATAAAGGCTGGAGAAGCCAGCCCTTGCTTTTGGAATAATTAGATTTCATAAAGAGAGGGGTAGAGGTAGGACGCAAGGGACTCACTCTGTGGGAGAGTTTTGCCATCATTTTTGCAATCATGTCTCTGTAATTGGATCCCTTTCCTCCTCTTTAAGCATATTGGAAGGAGGGACATTGTATGGGACATGCAAGAAAGTGACATGAGGGCCAATGAGAAGCCTCAGCTTGGATTGTAGCTGGTGTCTCTCTGGCTGGCAGGGAGCCCAGGAGCCTGGTTTGGTAATGGCTGGATGCAATTCAAGAGAAAGACTGTCATTCCTTGACCCCCTTCCCGGGGCTGCTGGCAGCCCCTTCTGAACATGATGGTATCCCAATCACGGCCTCTGCCCGCTTCCCCCATACCTGTGCACTTGTGATTGATCCTGGGGTTGCCCTTTGAAGGCCCCAGATCTGGGCACTCTTTAAGGCTCCCTGACATCCCCGGCTCCCTCAGGCAAGGAAGCATCGTGGTGGACTATCTGGTTCTGCTGGAGCTGCCCTTCAGTTCCCAGCTAGAGAGCAATTACGAGGACACGAAGAAGCTCCTGATGGAGGAACTCCTGAATGTCAGCCAGAATGAGGACAGCTGCCAGAACAACCAGTGTGAGCCAAGGAGGAGGAGGGGGGCTTGGGCTGGAGATAGGGGTCAGGGTCACCATCAGTTACCATCCCAGCCTGGTCCAGAACCGGCAGGGCCTTTGGAGAAGGGACATGAGTCCAGTCAACTGAAACAAGAATGGGACTAAGAGGGTGCTTGCCAGAACCTGGGTGCTGGGGAGACCACCTTCTATTTCTGCTCAAGGTTTCCAGGATGACTGAGGACCCCAGATTATTTGGGGAAGGTGAGGAAGGCCAAAGGTACCTTCCCTTGTCGTGTGTCCACACCTTCCCAATACTGACAGAACCCTGTCTTCCCCTCCTGGTACCTGCCCTGCTTCTCTGGCCTGGACCCCTTGACGCCACAATTCCACCCAGCGCTGTGTTTTAAGCCTGACTCCATCAAGGTGAACACCACCACCAGCACCCAGCTGACCCAGCTGACCCCGCAAGGTATGGGGAGGGCGAGGACTGAATTGTCCCAGCATCCAGGGATCTGCTTGTTGAAATTCCCTGGGGAAGACAGGCAGCCCTTTTAGGGAGGCAAGGGATGTGTGTGTGTGGCCTAGACAAGGCTGCTGTTGTTAATTTCCACCTGAGTCCTGGCTGGGAAGGGTCCTGGGGCCTGCCCTCCACTCATTTAATCCCAGGGTTTACTCCACTACTCTTCCCGCCCCACACACCCAAAATAAGAGTAGTTCCCCCAGTCATTTTCAGTTACTATAACCAAGCCCCTGAGTAGAATGGATATCTTTGTAATCCCCGACCACTCATCAGCCATCTGTCGCCGTGCTGCTGCTAAGGATTTTGAGGATTTCTACTTCCCATTGGTGGAGGAGACCCGGCTCCGCTGCGTCACCAATTGCACGTCGGGCATAGACGGTGCCCTCGACTGTAACCAGGGCCAGTGCCTTCTGGAGAAGAGCGGTCCCATGTGCCGGTGAGACCCCGCCCATAGACCGCCCCGCCGCAGGCCCCGCCCCCTAACCACGCCCACTCACATGTGGCGCCCCGCCCACCTGCCTGCCCTACCCTTGCTGGGTGGACTCTCCAAAAGGTGGTGAGGGCCTGCGACCTATGACCCCTTCCTCTAGCTGCTTCTCCACCGACACGCACTGGTTCTCCGGCCCTCGCTGTGAAGTGGCGGTCCCCTGGAAGGCTCTTGTCGGGGGCCTGGCGGGGGCCGGGGCGCTGCTGCTGCTGCTGCTGGTGGTGGCTCTGGGTGTCTACACCGCGCGCTCGCGGAGGAGGAACAGCTCAGATGGAAGCCCGTGAGCGCCCGGCAGGGTCGGGCCGAGGGTGGCAGAGGGGTCCTCCACAGGGTGGCCTTGTACTGACCTCTTGGCGCCCCGGCCCAGGCCCTTGGACAAAGACATGGAATGGTTCGAGACCTGTGATGAAGACGCTGTGGGAACTTTTATGAACTTGGGTTTCAAGGACGAACGAACAGGTGAGTCCTGTGTCCTGGGGAAGAGACCAGGGGCTTGTTTGAGCAGGACTGGACGCCCTCCCTTGCCCAGGATCTCGTGCCAGAGAACTTGCCTCGCTGCTAGCCTGTGACACTCGCCCCCACCCCGCTGCCTGCCCCAAGGTTTGGGTATTTCACTGGCACATTGGAGCGCCTGAGGCTGTGCCTGCCTTACCTTTCCTTCCCCGCCCTCCCCTCTCTGTTTCCTTTCTCCAGTCAACAATGAAAATTTTCAAGTGGCCTTGGATACCTTGGAAACCAAAGCGAAGGTGAGAGGTCAAAGGGGGACAGCAAGGTTCAGCTCCAGTACCCCACGTCCTGCCTCCACCAGGACAGCAGGTGGACTAGGTACCTCTCAGCAGCCCAGCAGGGAGACTCCCTGTTCTCACTCCTTCTCTCGCCCATCTGCGACAGGTACACATCCAGAGACCTGAGGTGGTCTCCTCTTGGCTGTGAACCCTCAGAGCCGGGTCCTCCCTGACCCCACCTCCAGACAGTGGGAAGGAGCCACCTTCGAGGACCCTGCGCTGCGATCGTTTCAGTAGATGGCAGCCCAGCCTCCTGGCTTCTATGGGCAAAATCAGACTGTTCCCCTGACCCCCATCCTTCTCCCAACCTAGGTGAAGCTCACAGGGAAACCTTGTGCAAATCCAGGCTCTCCCGCTGGGGGACATTGGCAAGTCAGCGACTGAGCACAGCATACTTGTCGGGAGACCTGTAATCATGTACACCTCATATGTTCATCAGTTCTCTGTCCCAGTCCACCTTCCTGTCCCCGCCTTCTTGCTTTTATGGCCTCATCCTGTTTTCCTGCCTGCATCCCTATTGTAGCCAGCCTGCCTACCCACCCTCCTGCCCACTCCTTATGTAACTCCGTGTTGCAACCCTTTCCCCCTAATATTACTTCAATCTTCACACCTCTGAACCCACTTCTTAAATCACTCCTCCCCCAGCCCCAGCCCCACATCTTCCCCGTTTCCCTCTTTTCCCCTTCCCATTCTTGTACCCTCATCCTAAATCCAACCCCCATCGCAGTGCTCCAGTCCCAAACCCTTGCTTCTCCCCTTCCACCCTGCCCCTAGTTAGGTAGAGATACTCTGCGTCTTAGAAACCACCCAGCGAGTGCTCCGGAGACCCTGGCCTTCCATTCTGAGGCTTTTGCCTTCTTCCCCAGAGGGGCTTGAATCCTCAATGGGTGAGGGTGAGACATAGGTGGGGTGAGATGTGAGTCGGGGTGGGACATGGGCGGGGTGGAACGTGGGTTTCCTTAGGTCCCAAGGATGAGGGGAAATGGCCCCCTGAGCTGGGGAAACTCCCTTAGCGCCCCTCCTCATTCCCCTAACGCCCTCCCTCTGGTCCTTATTGCCCCCTCTCCTCCCCCCTCCTCCCCACCTCTGTCCCTCTTTCCCCTTCCTCTCCCTGGCTTCACTCCCACCCTGCAGTGACCTCTGAGCCCTGACTCTGCAGGAAGCTCTTCTTTGGGGCTGGGAGGCATGTGAGGCTCCAGCCCTCCAGCAGGAATAAAATAGCATTGATTGTCAAAGGCTGCTCTGTGTCTTTCTCCTCCTCACCGCCTGATGCCTCCACTTGAGGGAAGAAGAGGCCTGTGGGTGGTCCCTGAGGGCCTTCACTGTCCTAGAGAATGTAGTGATTGGGGAGCCCACTTCTTAGATGAGTGGGGCCGGGGGAGCCTCCCCAACAGCAGATGGGGCCTGCTGAGTTTGTCATCTGAGGCTGCCTCCCCGCCCCTTGATGTTGGGAACTGTGGGCAGTGAGGTGGGTGTTCCAGGCTGATCAGCTGGCATTTGTGCTGTTGGGTAGGCTGGGCCTCCCCAAAGATCGTCACCTTCCCAGGCCCAGGTGGCCGACATACTCATCCCAGGGCCGGCCATGCCTGGGGCCTGGGCCCTCTTGTTCCCTGCTGGCCCGGGGTCAAGGCTGATCAGGGTTGACAGAGTGCGGCTCTTTGGTGGTGTTTGAGAAAGGTCCAGCACAGGACATGTGGACCAAGACCAGAAAGTCTACCTGTGGATGGGAACTGCGGTCCACAGAAGGGCTGTGGATGGGGCTTCTGGAGGAAGGCGCTGGACTGAGGTAGATGGCAGGGAAGGAAGGCTGAAGAAAGCGGGTCCTCCTGGGGGCTGGGTCCTTCAGCTGGCCCTGCAGCCTGTTGCTGGCCCTCCTTCCAGGCTTCTGTCAGCCCTCCCCCCAAGATCACCCACTCCCTGGCATTTCTTGGCCCCTAAATCTTTGCAGGTGTCACGCTGTCAGACCTCTTATCCCTCCCTCTTGCCCTGTGTAACTTGTGGCTCGGGCTCCTGCAGAGACCTCCTTTGGTCAACTCCCTGTCATCACCATGGGCCACCTCCCCAGCCCCATCACCACCTGCATCCTGGGCCAGGCACCATCCTGCCCAAAGCCTAGGTTTTAGGGCTGCTTTTCATAGCTGATTCCCTGTTGAGAGGTGCTCATTTCTTGGTCTTGCCTGATGGGGGAGACCCCGTGGTCAGGGCCCCACTCCCTGGGAGATAGTGGTGACATGGACCCTGTTACTGGCTCTTTGGTCCTGGGCATCCTCCTCTGCGTCATCGACCCAGGTGAGTGAGACCTGGCAGGGTGGTCCCTGGTGGTCCCAGTGCCTGCCGGTCTCAGACAAGGCTGCAGGTGGCTGGCCTCTCTCCTCCTTTCCACTTTGCAGGTTAGGGGGCTATCAAAGGACTGGGCACATGGCCTGACTCATTCTACCTTTGGGGGTGCTAAAGGGATCACCCTAGAGACCTGCGGTATGGCCGTGGTAGTGGAGTTGCTGGCTGGCACCCTGGCCCAGGCCTTGGTGGGGCTGGAATTAACCCTTCTGTTCTCCGGACTTCCCCTGGGGAGGGTGTTTTTTCTTTTTCTCGATGGTGGCTTCTGCCTACCTTCATCCTGGGGTCCTTCCACAACTCAGAGTCCAGGAAGGGGACCCTCGGGGGCTCCCAGGAGCTCCCTCCTTTGCTGGGTGTGCCTGGGAAAATTTTAGGGTTATGGGGAGACAGACTTGGGGTCTTTGCTGATCCTGTCATGGCCAATTGTCCAGGAAGGGACTAATTTCTGTGGATTCTCTCTTGGAGACGGACCTTCTGATACCTCCACCCCCAGGCAGGACAGAGCCTTCAGGGAAGGGGAAGGGGTGGGCAGGATGGATGCTGGTTGTGGGGATGAGGGGCAGTGGGGGAGCATCCCCAGGCCTCAGGTAGAAGAGGGGGCTCCGGAGTGGAAGGGCCAGCAGGGAGTGCTGAGCAGGGGAAGGAGGGCAGGGGGTATGAGGGAAAGTTCTGAGAGCCCTGACTTCCATCCCCAGACACCTTGGGGGACACCGCACAGGCTGGAAGAAGCTGGGAGGCGAGTTGTGTGGCTTTTGGGATGCAGTGGCGGCTTATTATTACTACTGAGTTAGCTGTCAGGTGATACCCAGAGACTAGCAAACTGGAGATGGGAAGGTCACTTCTAAGATGAGTCTTCCGCCTTTCTGCTCCTCAGGCAGACTCCAGGCCCTCTTTGGCCAGGTTATCTGGGGAGAGGGATGGTGGGGATGATGATGATGATGATGATGATAAAGAAGGACCCAACAGCAACTGCACTGCTTCTGAGCCCCCACCCCCACCCCACACAGGAGCAAAGACCCCTGTTGCTAAAGTGCTGATAGTTGAATGGAAAAGATGACACCACACAGGTGATGTTAGCAGGCAAATGAGTCAAAAAGCATCTGTCTCTGAGAAGTGCAGAGAGCCCTGAGATTCCACCCAGAGGCCCCACCCCTCGCTGCCATTTGCTTAAGCGCGTCCCAGCAGGTAGCACACAGGACTTGCAGGGAAGCTTGTAAATAGAAGTGAAGGTAGAGCATAAACTGGGCTCCGAGAGGGTAAGTGGCTTATCTGGGCACACAGAGCAAGTCACCAGCATTTGACACTAGGTTCTCACAACCCCACCCCTCGCTGGGGGACCACAGGCCCCTTCGCACCCCTGCAGGTATTCCGGGTCCACAGGAAGGGGTTCAGATGTTGGGTCAGAGATGGCTGGTGGCATCTGTCATTCTCGCGTGGTTGCTAATCTTCGCCTCCCCCTGGGCACTCTAGTTCACCATGAGGACTGAGTTGGTTTTGGACAAGCAAACAGGAGGGAGAAGGAATGCCAGCCTGAGAAGGTAGGGCAGACGCTGGGGCACTCTACAAGTTGTGTGGGTAGGAATGCCCGAGGCGAGAGAGAGTGGTGTGACTGCATGTTTGGGCTACAGGAGCCTCAAAGCCAACCAGCGACTTTTAGACAAGAGGACCTTTGTGTGCTAAGCAGGTTGGGGGGTGGGGGTGCCCCTGCCAGGACAGACCTGAAGGGAAGCACTGAAAGCCACTCTGGCCATGAGGAGCCAGCTGGGACCCCACTACCTTGGACATGGAGAAGTCTTCACTGAGCGTGGCACTGTGGGGCCCTGAGATAGACCAAGGCAGGGGTGCCTGTGACTGGAGGACAGGCGTGCATGGCGAAGATTGACAATGGCCGCTAGGTGGTGCTTTGGAGTTTTGGATGACGGTGGAGTGAGTTTCTGGGTGGGGCAGTCCTGGAGGCCTGGGGCTCCTCAGGGAAGGTGAGACTCGGGACCTGGTTTGGATTCCACATTCCACACTTGGTCCACAATGACCAGGCAGTGCCGGGGGTTGCGCCCTGAGCCCTGGAGGGAGGTCTTGCCTGCTTTGTGTATGTGAAGTTCCAAAGTATTCATAGGAAGGGGAGGGGAGGGGAGGGGAGGGGAGGGGAGGGGATCTCCTGGGGAAAGGGACTGAGTGTCTGTCCCAGAGAGGCTGGCTCTGTGCCAGAAGGAGTCAGAGCTTTTATAACTAGACTGGAAATTTTCAGAAGTCTAACATCAGGAAGAGGGTGGGGAAGGGGACAAAGGATTTGTTTACCACAAAGGGGCCACCTTTGAAACTGTGATGTAAATTTAGAGCAATTAAAAGGAAGTGCTCTTTTATACAGAGTAATAAAACTTAGTCATTCAGCAAATGCAAGAGGACTGACATTGGAAGAGGCCAGAAAATAAACCGTAAGTGAATTATAGTCAAATTTATTAGATGGGAAGGGTACACACCCTGGGCCTGGTTTGGAGGTGACACCAGAGGCTGCTCTGACATGGGCAGATCAGGAGGCGACAGAGAGTTTCTTTGAAGCTCAAAGGCCTTAGATAAATTCAGAACAGACAAAGCCGCATGAAGCTGTAGAGACATGGGATATTGATAAAAAGAATCCCTGGGGTATAGCAAATTGGGAGACTACATTGACCCTGTAATATGGGTATTATATTAATAATCAACATTGCTGATGTTCATTGAGTACGCTGACCATATTTCCTTGGGGCAAAAATGGGACAGTGGGATGGGGTTATGCCCTGGCAACTAAGGGGAGGGGAGGAGGTGGGGCAATCTGAGCAGGAGCAGAACAGCCAGGCCAGCAACAATCAGTACTATGTGATGCCCATCAGCGATTGAATAGCAATGACAGGTGTTTTGGTGGGACTTCATACAAATGCGCAGGTCTGGTGCAAGGAATTTTGGCACCTTAGGTGAAAACCAAATTTGGTGTTCCTCTAAGTCTCACTCTAAATGTCCTGCCTAAAACACAGGCGCTTTAACCATCCCAGTGCCAGAAATGCCCAATAATCCCCACAGTGCCTGAGATAACCCACATAGTGCCAGAGATAACCCCATAGTACTTACCTGTGGCTTGACCACACTGCGGTGTTCTGCTCCCTTTGAAGAAGCAGGTGCATGTCGACTGTGTTTTTTGGGGGGAATCCCCTTCCTATAGCTTCTGTTTTCTCACGGTGGCAGGTGGGGTGCGGTAATAACAATGGTGACTACAGCCCACCCTAGTCAGCACCTGCAAGGGCCGTCTTTAATGTGGGGCATAAGGGGCAGCTGTTTTGGGGCCCCCTCAACAGGATGGACCCAGAGCAACTCAACTGCCCCTTGTGCCCTGTGTTAAAGACGGCCCTGGTTTATTAAAAAATGGGACAAAATTGACATTGATATTAAAATGACAGGATGGCTGAGAGATAGGAAAAATGGTGCTGTCCTGCTAAAATGGTGCCTGTCATTGAGGTCAGTGCTTGACCCTGTTTTTCATGATATCTGCTCTCTCATTCAACGACGGCCCTAGAGGAAAGTGCGGTTACTGATTTCTGTTTTGCATGTGGGGTAGTAGAAAGGGCGTTACTAACTTGTTCAGGTTTAGCCATCAACCACATGGAACCGGGACTTAGTTTTTTTTAAGGTTATTGAAATAACATCGGTTTTTGTGTTTGTTATCATCCAAAGTCTCGTTGGATTTTCTCCCTGTACAACTGACCCCCTTTACCTGTTTTACCCACCTTCCTCCTTCTTCCCCTTGGTAATCAGTCTGTTCTCCACATTTTGTTTGATCACTTGTTTTGTTTCTTTCTCCTCCATGTGAGTAAAATCCCATAGTGTTTGTTTTTCTCTATTTGACTTATTTCACTAAGCATATTTCCCTCTAGATCCATCCATGTTGTTAAAGCTGAGTGGTGTTCCATGGTGTGCATACCATTTCTTCCTTATCTGGTTGACTATCATTGGGCACTTAGGTTGTTTCCATTTCTTGGTTATTGTAAATAGTCGGGAGTGTATATGCATCTTCAAATTTGTGTTTTTATTTTCTTTGGATAACCAAAAGTGGACTCACTGGATCATGTGATAGTTCTAGTCTTAATTTTTGAGGACCCTCCATACTGCTTTCCATAGTGGCTGCCCAGTTTATAGTCCCACCATAATGTATGAAGGTTCCCTTTCTCTACCCCCTCACCAAACTCATTTCTTATCTTTGTTACATAGGCCGTTCTCACAGATGTGGAAGTGATGTCTTACGGTGGATTTGATTTGCCTTTCCCTGGTCATAAGTGTTGACGGCCATCTTTTCATGTGCCCGTTGGCTACCTGTGTGACTTCTTTGGAGAAGTATCAACTTTCTAATCTATGGAATACAAGAGTTATCTGACCAATCTCCTATTCTTGGATTCTTGAACATGTGTATCCCAATTTTTCATTATAATAAATCATGATATCAGAACTATAGTTAGTATTTTTTTCTGCATCAGATTATTTTAGGATCAGGAACTAGAAATGGAATCACGGAAATGGCATGACATCTTCCTGATACATATTTTCCAAATGTCCTTTAGAAATATGATGCCAACTTGACGTCATGAGAATGCCCCCAACCAACACCAGCTGCTATTGTCACCTAACATTACAGAAAGAATGCAGTTTGATAGGTAAAAATAAGTAACACCTTGCTTTGTATTGAGTTGCTTTTCATACTCACGAGGTTTGCTTTATTTACTATTTTCTCCTAAGAGTCCTGTCAGCCCTTTGAGTTTCTTTCTTCGGGGAATGTGTTTTCCCTTTGCTCAGTTTCCTCAATGAACATCCCTGATCCTGGAAGTCAGATCTGGGAAGGACAGCCACACCTACGCTGCCACATCCTTTCCCCAAAGGAAAACCCATGACCACTAGAGTCTTGGACTGGGAGGGTCGGAACTTCTTGACCCAGAGTGCTCACTGTTCAGGTTACCGTGTTCTTCTCTCCCACGAGTGAGTGAAGGTCCTGGGCACAGAGGGGTTGCCTGCCTGGGTGGCAGAGTTTCTAGCAGAGCTGTACGTGGGCTCCCACATAGATCGTGAGCAAAGAAGATGAGCAGGAGAGAGGAGGGGTGTGATTCAGAGGAGGTGATGTCTTGGGTTCTGAAGGAGATGAGAGATGTTGGAAGGAGAAGAGGTAGCCAGGTGAGGAGGACAAGATTCGGCACTCGTTGCTCAGGGATGTCCCTGGAAGGTGATTGTGGTAGAGATGTGGATGGTTAAGGACCGGTTGAATCACGTCATAATGGAGTCAAGGGTGTGATTCTGGGAATAAAGGCAAAAACAAGCAGGATGTTCAGAGTCCATCTAATGCACATCATCTCAGTCTGGCTGGCGCCCCTGGTGGGCAGGCCCCCATGGCTCTGCCCTGGCCTCATCTACCTCCCTCCCCTGCGCCTCATGCCAGGGCTCTGCACTGAAGGTACAGGTGCCACCACAACCTTTTGCTGGATATTTTTCACTGTAGCTCAGTCAAATCCAGAGCTGGCTTTACACCCACCTGACGAGCCTTTTTCCCATCTATTGTCAGTGTCCAGATGCAACGCAAGTACACCCTCTGTGGCTCTACGCCTTGTCTCCTCCTGGAGATGTTTGCTTCCTGCTCTTCCCTCCAACTTTTCCTTGAGCTACAAGTGTAGACAGTCCTGACTCACAATGGTTCGACTTACAATAGTTCAACTTGTGATTTTTAGACTTCACGTTGGTTCTAAAGGAATACACATTTGGTAAAAATTGTACTTTGAATTTTGAATTAGAGTATTCTGTTTCTTCCTTTCGGCACAGTATTTAATACATTATACCAGATATTCAACACTTGATTATAAAGTAGGCTCTGTATTTGGTGATTCTGGCCACCTGTAGGCTCACAGCAAGGCTGTGAGCATGTTTAAAGTGGGCCAAGTTAAGCTGTGAGGTTTGGGAGTTTCGTTGTATTCAGGGCGTTTTTGACTTAAAGTGCCTTCACCTGCCAAGAGGCTTATGGGGACTTAACGCCCTGGTAGGTGCGGTCAGATCTGTAAAAACTCCCTGTAGCTTGTGCTTGAATTCTAACGTATCAGCTGGGAGAATCGAGACAGTATTTAGCCCTCAGCTCATTTCTGTGTAACACAGAAACCCTATGTGATCTCACAGGGCTGCAGTGAACGACGAGGAAAAGTGCAGCAGACTTGCCGGTACTCGTTCCCTCGTTTACTCAGAAAGTGCTCGCTGAGCTCCTGAGCTGGTCAGGTCACCGACACAGCTCACAGAGAGGGGCTCGGGCACCCCAGAAGCGATTACCTACAGTCACAGAGTCCCCGCTGCGATGGGGAAGAACAGGACTTGCACAGGCAGCCAATAAATGTCACCTGTCCCCGCCCTTGTTCATTCTTTGTGACTTAGTGAGGGACACGATTATAAACCGCCTTTATAGGCCTTTTCACTGTTTGATTTGTCACAACAGTCTATTTCTATAACTTAAAGAGCCCAGTAACTTTTATAATGCTTATGCACCCCCTGCCTTTTTTAGAGGAATTGGGCAGGAAGAGAGAGGAGCATTGTATTTATTTTTATTTAGTCGTTCCACTTGTTGCTCCCCAGCTCTGGGACATGAACCCCGGTCTTGGGATGTATGTGGACTGCACTCTTGAGAGGTTGAGGACTTAACCACTAAGCCACCAGGGCACACCTGAAACTCCCTTTTAGGGCATGGAAAAACGACAACTCAGATATTACTTTGTGACATCATCCTTGACAAGAAAGGCAGAGGGCTCCCCCTACCATATACACCCCTCTGGCTCCTACTTTTTCTTCATATGGGCTTCAAGTACCCCTCAATTGAATTGGGGGGGAACAGGAGCTCCAGTGAGAGGGGGCTGATTTTCCATCACCCCCAAGGTCTGGAATGGTCCCTGTGGTCACAACTGCTTATTGACCCAGAGCCTGGACAAGCCGGCTGCAGAGCTGAAGTGTAGCTCTGTCCTCGGTACAGGGAGGTGGGGAGGCCGAGGACAACAATGGCTCTTAGGGAGACACAGTATGGTCTTTTGAGGGGTGAGTGGAGATGGCACCCTCACAGGTCAGGAGGGCCGGGTGGCCCCTCACTTGAGGGAGGAAGCAGCAGGAGAAGGCAGTTCTCAGGTTCCAGCCCTGCCACCCTCTGCTTTGCATTGGCCAGGACCCCCAAATGTGCAATCTCCTAGTTCTCCTCATGTCCCTGATTCAGAGGTCCCCCCCCTCCACCCTTGGCAGCCTCCCCAGCTCTGCCCCTCCACTCCCACCATGCTAAGTAGACAAAACCTAACTCATAGGTGAGAGGATGGGGCCCAATGAACAGACTTGCTGACCAAAAAACCATCTAGCAATTTTTCCAATCCTTTCTATCAATTGAAAAGTCCCTAAATCATAGGCTTTAGAGCACCTGCCACCTGGGCTGCACCGGTCAGTGAGACAACAGGGACGCAGCAAGCTCTGTGTGAATGACAGGTCTTGACCCGCCTGCCTTGGCCACTTGTCTTGCTCCAGTACCTTGACTCTCCCTCTGGCTGTCATTTTCAGGACCCTGTAAAAATGGGGCATCTTGGATGATGGTGGGTGCCCTGATGGCCTTCATGATCCCCTTGCCTGTGGCCAAGGTTCTCCCTCCTGAGAGATGAGAAAGGTGCAGCTCCAGGCACCTTTCAGGAGTGGTGGGGAGAGCGACAGGCGGGACAGAGGCCCCTTGCCCTGCCTCTCAGGGAAGTCCCCTGGTGATCCCTAGGTTTACGGCTCTTGTCGCAAAGATGCTTTCCATATTCCATCTGGTTCATGTCATTGGCCCAGGGAAGAGGAACCAGGGAGTCACACTTTACATCAGAAAAGAGAGCCCACATCGTGGACACTTTTTTTTTTTTTTTTTAAGGAAAGGTGCAGGCAGAAATGAAAGTGAGTAGTCAGGCAGGAAGAGAGAGGATAAAAAGTACTTTATTTCCAGTTAGTTGCTCATTTGGTTGTTTACCCTGGCCCTGGGTCTTGAACCAGGGACCTTGGGATGTACGTGGACTGTGCCCAATGAGCCAAACTGCTAGGCCACCAGGATTCATCAGTGGTTGCCTGTTCCGACTGCACAGAGGAGACAGAATCAGCCCCCCCACTGTATGACTTCTGTAGCCCACTGAGTGGGCTGAGGGAGCCCGGATGGAGAAGGCGCTCACCTGGGCAGCTTGCGAGGCCACAGGACAGCCAGGCAGAGGCAGTGGTCTCCAGGGAGAGGGGCTCGCCCTTGTGTAAGTGCCTCTGGAGAGAAAGGGCAGGGAGCGGATTATCTGTGGGGACGTGCCTTGCCTCTCTCCTCCTCCATGTGGGAGGGAGCTGCTAGAGAGAGGGAGGTCTCCGATGGGAAGGATGCAGAAGAGCGACTTGTTGGCAGAAGTATCAGCCAGATGAGGGAAGGTGGGTGTGTGGTCTGCACCAAGAGTGAGGAGCAAAAGGAACGTGCAGGGGCATCTATGTGAGTGCGTTCAAGGAGCGACCACGTCCCAGCGCACCTGCAGGGGTGAGCGGGCAGTCCTGGGCAGAAGCGTATCTATATAGGCACACATTTCTAAACAAATACAAGCTTGTCAAAACCCACAGTCATACTACTAGCAATTCAAGCTGTAAGTGACAACACCCAGAACAGCATCTAGTGACACCTTGTTCTCAGGACACACTTACATTCCACAGAAGGGACAAAGGTCTAGATCACCCTTGGTGAATTATCCACATCTCCAGGTTATCCTGATACTTCCTCTCCTTCTGAGGAGAGCTGGGCATCAGACTCACAGGCTGACCAGCTTTGCCCGGTCAGGAGATCGTAGAGCCAGCAGCTAATAAACTCAATGAGTAATTCACATCAACTCTGTTCTCTCAACACAAAGACATTCTCCACCTCCCCATTAACTGCAGTGTATCCCCATCAAGTCCTGATGACCTCTTTACCTCTTCTGATGGTGCTGGACCATCAGCTGCGTTCATTCCTGAGGTGTCCACTATCTCCAGTTGTCAAGATACGCAGACTCTTCCTACAGTATATGCTCTTCTGCTTCTTCAAGTTCGGATATGTTTTCTACCCATTCCCCGACTACTGGACTTGGTGCTACATCTCACTTGGGATCATTCTCTGTCTTCACAACCAGCTCTGATTTGTCCAAGTCAGCTTTCCCCTGGACTCTTCTCTACTGGGGAGGATGGAAGTGATGGATCCCCTTCAAGCCCTGGCCACCTGTCTACCACCTCTTCTATCTCAGCACAGACAACTGGAGCTCTCATGGAGGGGCCCAGTGTGTGCGCAGGACCCCCCGATTTGTCCAGTTTTACAGGTACCGTGGACAGCACTCTCACCGATGGAGGTGGAATTTCTGCTTCCACAACAGGGCCTGGTGAGTCTTCTACCATTGAAGCTGATCATGGGCCCACGACCACATCTTTTCTTCCAGGATCCACTTTCTACGCAACCAGCAGAGAGGTGCCCACATTGATATCTCTACCCAGCCTTCTGACAACATGGAACATACAGATCCTACTTCTCCAGCAAGCGCCAGTGAGTTCTTACTTCCACTGTGGCCTCTCATACAGGCATCAGCTGTCTACATGGCAGTGTGGGCGCCAGTGTCTGTATAGATACCCCTGACTTGTCCAAACCTAGGGTGACCTTGGGTACTACCCTTTCCAAAAGCTAGCTCTACTTCTACATCAAGTTCAGGTGAATCCTTTTTTACTCCAAGGGGCTATCAAGAACTACCCAAATTCTTTGTAATGACATGTGCTGTCTCCATAGTTCCCTTCGAGTCATTAAATCCTGCAGTTACATACATGATGCCTTCTACACTACTAGAAATGCAAGTCCTTCCTCATGTGACCCTGGTGAATTAATTTCCACCACCCAGGTCTCTCAGCAGGCACCCATATCACCTCCCAAAGCACCCACTACCCACGCAACCATATCTGCCTTGCTGTGCCCCTCTTTTCAGCTGTCATCGCCGCCATTGTCAGTGAAAGTGCTGCTTCCACATCAAGGCCTAGTGAATTCTTCTCCAGCACCATGGTCTCTGGGAAAGTAATCCTAATTCCCACCAAAGAGCTGGTCGTCTACTCCACTATTTCTGATTTGTCCAGCACTACAGTTTCTGTCGGCATGTCCTCCACCCCTCCTGGTGGGAGTCCTGCATGCTCATCAGGCTCGGTCCTGTTACCCTTCCACTGTCAGCGCCTGCCTGTAGGAGCCCTGTTCCTGCACCCCTGCCACTTCCTCCTCCAGCACAACCAGTTCATTCAGTACCCCCAATACTACAGAAGTCCTAGTCCATGATCTCGCCAAGTCTTACCCATTCTTCATTCCCAACCGCTTCTAGAGAAATGTCTACCACCTTGGAGAAGCAGTCCATTCCCCTTGTCACCAGCAGTGATTCTGCCCAACCAACCACTTCTATGTCCATCCCTCTGCCAGATGAGAGCCATCTCTAGAATGACAGTCACCACCCTCAATGGAGCAGCTACAGTTTTCCAAACCAACCCTGGGGCCACCTATCACAAAAGTGTCATCTGACAGTTCTCCAATCACAGTCCCTAGTGCGTCTTCTGGCTCCTCCAGGCCAGCATCTGGCTGGTACACTTTCTTCTGGTTTTGCTCCTCCTTGGTCCTCCACTGACCCTGGTTCCACATGTGCTTCCATCTCTGGCGGCAGTACCACTTCAACTCTCCATCCCGCTCACTAGCGCCCACACCATGGTGAAGAGGACCCAGCCTCCAGCTATGACACCAAGAAAGTCATTCGGTGGGCCTCTCCTTCCAGCTTCCTCATCACATCATCAGCTGGTGATTCCCTTATCAGTTTTGCCCTCCTGTGGTCTTGTTCCACCCTTCCAGCACCTTCTTGCCAATGTGTGTTATTTACATGGATGGATGTTGCTCTCTCTATTTGTAGGGCTCTTGTTTTCTTTCTCTCTCTCTTTCTTCTTTTACAAGAAAGGTGCAGGCAGGAATGAAGTTGAATAGGCAGGCAGGCAGGAAGACAGAGGAAGAAGAAGCACTTTATTTTATTTAGTTGTTCATCTTGGTCGTTCACCCCTGCCTGGCCCAGGACGTGAACCTGGATCCTTGGGATGTATGTGGACTGCCTTAGTCTGAAGACAGTTGACCAAACCACTAGTCCACCAGGGTGTTTTCTTTTGTTTCCTTTACTTGTCTTCTTTTATCTTTTGCTTCCTTCCTCCACATCATCTCTCCTCCTTTCCCACTATCTCCGGGTTATTGAGGTGGTTGCTACCACGCTCTCCCCCTTCATTTGAGGGAACAGGGACAGGGTGGGCAGAGCTTTCAAGGTGTCTCCTCCACCCTTCTCTACATCCCTTTGTCTTCCGTCTGGGTAACCCCTCATGTCCCACCCCCAGCAGAGAGAGGAGCTGGTGCAGATTATAAGCCTGGACATCCTAGGACTGAGCACACCCTTTCCTGAGAAATGTCTGTCTCTCCAGCTCTGTCTGTTTCCTGACAGTGTCTCAGTGCCACCATCACCTCTCGGTACATAATGCTTGGGCATTAAGTTCATCCCATCGATTAAAGTACAACACAGAAAAGAAGATAACAAGGTAACAACTGCTTAGAGATTCGCTGAGTAAATATCGTGTGTCTGGTGCTTCCCCCATCCTGATAGTCCCTGACCTGAATTCCTGCTCTTCTCTCCCAGGTACCCCCAGCCCCTCTCCACCCCTTAGCCTTGAGAAGCCAGGGAGGGTGTCCAGCGCCCAGCCTTAGAGGGAGAGCTGGTGTCCTGAGCTTTGACATGGGTTTTTCTTCTGGACAACTGGGTGTGAGGGAAGCCGTGGTCTGACCTGAGCTCACATGCACGTCCCCAGATGCCTGGCCTCGGACGCCCACTGGCACTGGGGAGAGACCAATAAGAACTAGCTCTGGGCTGTGTGCTGCTGTCCTGGCCCTGTTGGCTGTCCTGATGGTCCTCCTGGGCTAATCCCAGTAAAACTGCACACGCCAGCTTCTGAGCCAGGCCAGAGGAACAGCCCGAGATTATCCTGCTGGCACGGTAGTTAGTGGTTAGCCAAGTCCAAGCCTGGAATGCCACAGCAAAGGGCAGTCTGCAGATATGGTGTGGCCTATCCAGCCGGTGGGGAAATGGAAACAAAGATAGATGTGCCTGAAGTCACTTGGCATTCGTTATCACACAACTGGGGAACTAGGACTCTGGGGACAAGCTGTCTGGGTGTCACTTTCTGTGGCTGTCAGATGGGTAAGAACCACTCGAGAAGGTTGGGAGACCCCAGCACAGTGTCAAAACGAGCTGCTCTCACGAGTCCAAAACCCCCATTTCACAGATAAGGAAACTGAGGCCCAGGGAGGGCATGCAGGGAAGCCCAAGAGATCAGGCCATGGTGATATTCTTGTTTTCTGCCTCTGCAGAGGGCAGGTCCCCTCCTTGGCAAAGAGTTTAGCTGTGACAGCTCCTTCGTGGTCCCCAGAGCACCCCCGCCATTCTGCCTCCCGGCTCCCTGCTGCCCACAACCCTGTTGGCTGGCAAGAGTACGGTCTGTCTCGTGAGTGGCAAGAAGATGTCCCTGATGGTTTCTGGGACACAGGCATCTGGGAAGAGACTTCGTGTCAGGGGTCAGCATGGGGGCCAAGCTGGAGGTGGGGAAAGACCATGAAGGTGCTGGGTCTGGACCCTGGGTGGCTGTGGATCAGGGGCACCCCAAATCTGCTCCTGTCTCCTGACCCCTAACTTCCACAGGCAACCCCTGCTGACCACCAAGTCTGTCCTTGGTGCCTCCCTACCAAGTTCCTCCTTGCTTCCCCTGCTCCATGCCTCTGCAATGCTATGACTCTCTGGAAGTTTCCTTGCAAGGTCCCTGTGTGGCCCAGTCCCCTTCCGTTTCCGACATCTGGGTCAAGAGCTGTGGAGCCTCCTGGGTGGTCAGCCCCTTGGGCCCCCAGAGTGAGATCCTGCTCCTGGATCCCCCTGGGAAGGGAATCTCTCTCTCTCTCTCTCTCTCTCTCTCTCTCTCTCTCTCTCTCTCTCTCTCTCTCTCTCACACACACACACACACACACACACACACACACAGAGTGAGGGTGAGGGCCATTCCCAGGGCTCAACGGGCATGGAGTGTTGCCTGATTCAGTCCAAGGTGGGACGGGGGTTCGAGAAGGCTGCAGAGCGGGCACTGGCTGAGTTCAGCTGACTCTTGGGGGGCGGGGGTGGGGGGCAGTGCTCAAGAGGGTGGGGGTGGGCTCCCACTTCTATGAACTGGAGCCCAGTGGGGAGCGAGACCTTGACCCCGTGAGAAGGGGAAGGGCTTGGGGGGAAAGGGGGTGGTATTGCTTAAGAATTGGTTGGTCGGGGCAGAGCATGGCCTGTGGGGGAACCAAGGCTGGCCAGTGGGATGTGGGTTGGTGGAACCAGTCATGGATGGCTCTGTGGGCCATGATGGGGACCCAGCAGACAGGCTCACAGGGAGAGGGCAGGGAGGGCATGGCCTGGAGGGACCCAGAGAAGTGGAGCGGGGCCAAGGGGGTCTCTGCAGCCTGTGGTGGTTGCTGAGTTCATGCCAGTTCCGGACAAAAGATTCCCGCGGGAGGGTTGCCACCTGCTCTGATTACGATGCCTGTGAAGGCGTGTTCGGTGACTTATGGGGCCCTCCTGCTCCACCCAGTCCCCGGCACCAGTCACCCTGCTGTCTCGCTCTTGCCATGGCCCTGACCTTTGACTCAGAGGCCTGGCCAGGGGCCTCTGTTCTGTACACACCAGGACAGTTCCCCAGGGTCCGGGGAAGCAAGTCCGAGGGTGGGTGGTTGCAGTGAGGCTGCGATGGAGGGGAGTTTAGGGCATATGGGGGCGAATGCTTCTCATGTTCCTTTTACCCCAGGAAGTCCCCTCCGTCCTTCCAGCTGCTCCAGATGCACCCACTTAGCACCTCTCCCCACAGACCTGAAGGAGGACCAATTCAGCCTCGAAAATGGCTATGGCCACTGCTGGCCTAGACAGTGTTGACCTGACCACAGAGGTGATGCAGGGGGCCCTCCCTAGCCCCTTCCCCTGCTCCTCCTACTCGGGTGCAGTGGAGGACCAGAAGGGGGAACATTTGGCCTTCACCACAGGCCCTTTGGTCTCCCTTTCTCTCTCTGACATCCCAGCTCTGCATTCAGAGCTCCACGGTGGTGACAACCCCAGGGAGCAGGATGAGGCTCCCACCCCTCACCCAGATTAGGGCGACAAAACAGAGGGCCCCACATAGCGCCCGGTTGGTAGAGAGAAAACAGATGTCAGGGGCTGAGCCAGGCCCTTGCTCAGAGTTGCTGAGGTCCCTCCTCCGCCCACTGCTCCTTCAGCTCCCTCACCATCCAGGACCCCCAAGCAGACAGCCAGCTACTCTTGTTTGCCCCGGGTGAGCCCCCACTCTGAAATGCTCAGCCAGCAGAAGAGCACATATTGAAATGCAGAGTGGGGTGAGAGGTGTTTCAGCCCTCTAAGGGTCAGCTCTCTGGGAAGGTCCTTCTTGGGACAGCACCCCTCTCAGGGTTGGTGCCAAATCTGGACCTGGGACCTTCTCTCGGCCTCCTTCTGTGCCCACACACAGAGCACAGAGCCCCCTCTCTGCTCCTAACTGGGCAGGGCCAGTCTACCTAGGGTCAGGTACTGGGGACAGGAGTAGACTCGGGCCCAGGGAAGGACGGGTGGGAGCTCCAGCAGACAAAGGAATAAGCACCTGACTCTGCTGACCTTGAGGGGCTTCAAGCTCACTTCTGCTGGCCACCGGAGTCCATGCTCATCCGTGAACTCACAGATCCCTGACCCCACAGACCCAAGGACTCTCAGACATCCCTGGCTCCAGCTCAGCTGTAACCTACATCCCATGTCCCCATGTGGGACCCTTAGGAGGGGTCTCCTAGCTAGGAGTTCAGATCTAACCCTCTCCACACCTCCCACCTCCCTCTAGGGGTGTCTTCGGCTCTCCTGGGTTGCTTCAGAGCCCTGCCCCTTCGTCAGGGATGACAAATCTAATGATCTGCATACCTCTGGTTCCAGCCAATGAGGGGCCCCCTCCCTCTGCCCTTTGCCCTGACACAGATCCATGCCCCCCCCCAGTCATGAGTGAAGCTCCCAGACTGACTCAGATGCAGGCTGGCCCCAAGACCTCTGGTGTCTCAAGGTTCAAAGTGCACCCAGGGCCCTTTTATTTCTGGGGCTCCTTGGTCGACATCCATTTCACCCTTCCTCTCAGGAGGGGAAGGAGGCCCTCAGAGCTCCGATGTCCAGGCTGGCGACGACAGCGCTCTGTCTGCTGCTCCTGGTGCTCCAGCCCCTGACCCCCCAGGCCGCGACTGACCCGGGTGAGTGACCCCTCTCCCCGCCATCAGCCTGCACCCGCAGTAGGACTGCTTCTCGGAACCCCTTCCTCTCACTTGGAACTCAGCTGGCTGCCCCTCACCCTCTCTTCTCTTCTCCCCTCCCCTGTGAGGTTTGGGGAAAGAGCTTCCCTTTGCCTCAGTTTCCTCTCCAGAAAATGAGACTGAAAACACTGACTTGTCTGGGATGGGGGAGTCAACAGAAGCCCCTGCCGCCTGACAGCTGCTCCACTGAGGTTTGGGTCTGTCCCTACTCGGTGACTATTCCATTCAACTGCCTCCTAACCCTGCACCGAGTCCCAGGGGTCTTCCTTCCATGAGACAAATGCCTTCTGACACTCCTGTCACCCTGCCCCGCCCCACCTGTGCCCTGAGGCCACCGAGGGGCTGTCACGTATGTGTCCTAGAATCAGGAGCTTAAGATGGGGCTCGGGGGTGCACCCTTGGGGCTCAGGTGGAGGAGACCCCAGGCTGCAGACCACACAGACCCAAGGATCCATGTTCAAGACCCAGGGCTGAGATGAAAAACCAAAAGAACAAAACCAAACAACTAAATAAATAAGGATGCTTCTTTCCCTCCTTCCTTCCTTCCTTTCTTAAATGCTTCCTCCTCCTCTCCCTTCCTTCCTTTTTCTCTTATGAAAAAGACAGGACTTCAGGAACCCTGAGTTCTAATCCTGCCATGAAACAGCTGAGCATCACAGGCCCCTCGGTGGTCCCTGGTGTCAGTTGCTCCCCTAAAGGACAAGGGTTGATCTCTTAAAATTTCCTGCTGCTTAATAATCTGCTGCTCTGGGATCCCTGGCAGTGGGGACTGGGCTCATGTGGGTAAAGAGTGACAGCAGGCCCTGGGGGACCCCCCAGGAGCTCCATCTGCCCCCGCCCCCCAGAAGAGGGAGGAAACAGATACCATACCTTCCATGAAGGGCGGACCCCACCCTCATGAGACAGCCTCCTGAGAAGGCAGTGGGCTTGGAAGAAGAAGAGGGGATCATGCCAGGTCCTGCAGATGTCATTCAAATCGGCATGTTCTGGACTTTGTCCTGCCTTGAATTAAGCAAAGTAGGAGCAGCAGGGGTCCCCTGGTTCCCTATCACCAGCCCCTGGGTGGTCCTTTCCCCAGCAGGAAATGGAGTGTGTGTGGGGGGGGGTGGGGGGGGAGAGAGTGCACCTGCGCACAAGCCAGGGACCTGGGCCTCCTTGGACCATCCCACCCACAGAGGTGGGCGAGCAGGCTGGGCGGGCTGGGCCCTCTGGGACCAGAGCTTGGCTTGCTCTAAAGGCTGGTTCACTGATCTGAATCCTGCCGTGCTCAACACAGAGTACCTGTGTGATGTCACTCAGAGCTGCTGTCTGTTAGCAGTGACACCCGCTGGCTGGGCACTCTCTGTGCCTTCAGACTTACTCATGTGTCGCTAGCAGTGACACGTTGGACTCTTGGGCTTAGTCAGGGCAGACCTTTCTGGCTCCCTCTCCAGTTCCTTGGGCCCAGCCCCACCTGTTAGCTGCCACTCTCCCCCAGTCCTCACCTCTGTAAAGTGGATCCTCTCAAACTGCCCCTGCTCCTCAGGACCCTAGCCCCCCACCCTCCCTCCTGTATCCATCACCCCCAGCATGGGTTTTTGATCTCTACAGCCCCTGGCCAGCTTTGAATGGCATCTGACCCTCTCCTGTCCCCTCTCTGGGGTCCCAGAATCATATTCCAGGAAGCGTCTATTGGCCGCCTCGCCCTTCCTGGAAGACATGCCTTCTGGACAGCCTGCCCCCTCCCAGCTCTCTGGTTATATTGCATTGCAATGAAAAGCAGTGTCCTCTTGGTCCAGCCCAGTCTTGTCCAGCCTTGATGTGTGCCCTCTCACCTCCCACACCCATGGGACTGGCAGAAAGGCGGGTGCCTGGTCATTCATCCACAGTGTGTGCCCCACTTCCCGATCTCCCGTCTCCCTCACACCTGTCCTGGGCCTTTCACACACCCGTGTTCGCACCCTGCTCTCCTTCTCCCTCAGTCCCATCACTTAGTCCGTCTCCTCCTCCCGGGAGCCTTCCTGGGTATCTCGCTAACTTCTCTGCCCTCCAACCCACCTCTGTGGCTACTGGTACATGAAGAAAGTGTATTTGCTTCGGGGGGTGGCGGGGGGTGCTGTACCTGGGTGGCTTAGAACAGAAGAGATGTCTGGCAGGGTTCTGGAGGTCACAAGTCCAAAACCAAGGTGCTGGCAGGCGGTGCTGGCAGGCCCTGCTGCCTCTGAAGGGGGCGGGGGCAGGGGGTGTACATGCCAGGCCCCTCCCTCGGCTCTGGTGGTCCCTGAATCTCGGGGTTCCTGACTTGTAGACACAGCACCTCTGGCCTTCACCTTCACAGGGTGTTCTCGCTGAACACGTTTGTGTCCTGACTTCCCTGTTTTCTTCTGGGTTAGGACCCAGGCTGCTCTACAATGTCCTCATTTCAACTATTCACATCAGCAATGACCCTCTACCTGACTGAGGTCATACTCTGAGGTGCTGGGGGTCAGGACTTCAGTGTCTGAATTTGGCCGGTGGACATAATTCAACCCCAGAACAGAGGTCATGGGGCCTTTAAAGAACAGAAGTAACCTGACCAGTGAGTTTTGAAGGGAACCTTCTAGCTGATACGGAGGGCCGATCGGCATGGAAGCCAGTAGGAGGCTGAGAAGAGGATCTGTGTAGGTAACTGGGAGAGAACTGAAATGGGGGAGACACGGACACCTTGCCGTTACGCTCTGCAGGGAGCACCAGCAGGCCTGACCAGGGATGTGGAAGGAGAGAGAATAGACTGTCTCTCAAGGCTGTAGCTTCAATGACTCTGAGAGGGTCTAGCGGGGAAGTCAGGAGTTCTGGTCTGAGTAAGTGGGATGCCTAGTCAGTATCACCTAGATCTCCAGGGTGCAAAGAGACTCACGAGTCTGTCATGGAGAGGAGAGACCAGAGCAGGAAAGCCCGAGGGTCTGCTGAGGAGCCCCCACCCCACCAAGGAAGTCAAGAACTGAGGGGTGACAGGAATGCCGATGTGACCCAAAGCCAAGCGAAGGCAGTCTTTTAAGGAGAGGGTGTGGCAAGAGATAAACACTTGTGTTACCATCTTAATACATTCTAGTTTTCATTTTATGGACGGGACGTTACATCATAACTTATATGGGTTTAAGGTGCAGCATCGTAAATCAGCACCTCTGTGTCATATGGTACATTTACCGTCAACAATCCAAGTCTGCCCTTGCCAGGTGATTGGTCCCCTCCACCTCCTTCCCTCTCCCTTCCCTTCTGGTAACCACTGATTTGAATCCCACGTCTCACTCTTGAACATTGTACATGGCTCTAGCCCACTCATTTCTTCATGATGCTCTGACAAAATACCACAAACAGGGTAACTGAAAACAGCAGAAATGCATTGTCTTCCTTTTGGAGACCAGAAGTCCAAAATCAAGGGGTCGGCAGGGCCTCATTGTCTTTGATGGCTTCGGGGAATAGCTTTCCTTCCTTGCTTCTTCCTGTTTTTCTGTTTGTTGGCCATTCTTGGGGTTGGAGGTGAATCCGATCCAGGCCTCGTAGAGGCAACCCTCTGATCATATGGTCATCTTCTCTGTGTGCCACCATATTGTCTTTTCCCTCTGCATGGTCACCTCTGTCCAAATTTCCTCCTTTTATGACAGCAGTCATGCAGCGTTAGGGCCCACCCAAATGATCTACTTTAATTTGATTACTTCTGTAAAGATATATCTCTAAATAAACCACATGCTGAAGTCCTGGGGCAGTGATGGCAATGTAGCTTCCTGAGGGTGGGGCATAATTCATCCCACAACAGTTGCCAAGAATCAAAAGACTAGAGAAGCATACTGGTGGCTGAGGGGCTGGGTAACAGGCCCCACCACAGAAATGTGGAGGGAATGCAAGTGGTAACATTCCACAGGATATTGTTTATGCTTTTACCCCAGAGCCTAGGCTTTGGAATTTACCCCCCTCCCCGCACATACGCTCACACACTCGAGCAAAGTTGTTTGTATAAAGATATTCATACTCACTAGCAAATGACAGAACCTGCTTGTATTGGTGACAAACTGCCTCAAATTTAGCGGCTTAAAACACCTTTCGATACTCTCAGTTTCGTGGGTGCAGGTGTGGTTCAGTTGGGTTCTAGCTTAGGATCTCACCAGGCTGAAATGAAATGCTCTTCTTCTCCTCCTCCTCTTCTTCATCTCCTTCCTTTCCTCCTCTTCTTCCTTCTCCTCCTCTTTCTTTTCCTCCTTTCTTCTTCTCTTCCTCTTTCTTCTCTTTCTCCTTTCTATTCTTCTTCTTCTTTCTCTTCCTTCTCCTCCTCTTCTCTTTTTTTCCCTCCTCTTCTGACTCCTCTTCTTCCTCTTCCTCCATGTCTTTTTCTTTTGTAGAAAAAAATTTTTTTTTCTTACGTGAGTCTTGAGGAGCCTCTGTTGAGGGCTGTCTTCCCCATTATGGAAGCAAGACCTTCCTGAGTCCTGTGCCCAACGTCCTGCGAATTGTGAGTTTTTCCAGTTTGGCTAGTGGGAGCTAGTGTTCTCATCAAATGCAAGAGCCAAGGCTTGAAGCAGATAGGAAGAAGTACGGTGGCTTTTCCTTCTTGTCCCGACACACAATCCAGCTGTGAATGACCCCTGCCTGCCTTTCAAGTCCCAGCCTCGTCATTCTGACCAAGCCACAGGCCTTAAATTGAAGGAGCATACCGCATGCTGCCTGATCCTTAACACTGGGACCCCAGGCCGTTACTGCACAACCCAGTACCCTAATAATTAAGACCAACTGAGACCAATTGAGAGACACAAGCCCCACCCCTCCCCCCATAAGAAGCCCATGAGGATTGGTTCCTTAGGTGTTTCTGGACGTACCAGGAAGGAGACAGCATGACTGGACACTGTGCCCGCCTCTGAAACAGCTGAGGAAGCCTCTGATCTCATTTACCTGTTAACTAAGAAACCCGGGACCCCAGACTCTAAGTGAGGTCCTGTCCTCCACCAGATGGCTTTATGTGCCTAAACCAGCTCCTTTTATCAGATCTCCGTAATAAAGCTCTGCCT
Organism: Solenodon paradoxus; assembly: GCA_004363575.1. Taxonomy (NCBI): domain Eukaryota; kingdom Metazoa; phylum Chordata; class Mammalia; order Eulipotyphla; family Solenodontidae; genus Solenodon; species Solenodon paradoxus. The sequence goes on from RJWH01008662.1 coordinate 27,576, forward strand.
GAGGCTCCCTTTGGCCCCTGCAATTTCTATTGCTCAGGGTTCCAAGAATCCAGGAGAGGCCGCCAGGCCCTCAGGGATCATATCAGGCTAATTTTTTCTCATCTTTTTCAGGGATCTCTCCTTCTCTGAGGGTAGTTTCTTCATAAGTATGTTCTCATCAGACTGTGCTTAAGAACTCCCAGAGGGCCCTTTCCAGGTGTCCCGGCACCTCCGTGCACCTCTCTCTGCCCCAGGAGCTCTGGCCTATGCCTTCCAGCTGCCTTGGTCTCCCCAGACTCAACTCTGCTTCTTCTCCACTCTGGGGTTCCGCTGGGCTCCCCTGGGGGCACCCGTCCACATTGCTGTCTGCAAACTCGAGCTTGGAGGGCTCGCCTCATTGTGTCTCTGGAGAGCTGTTGTCCTGCCATCCGGTGAATGGACAATCACTGTTTCATGTCTATATGACTCTTTTGGGCCTGGGTGTTGTTTCAGGTTGGAAGGTAAATTCAACCTTGTTACCTTAGCTTAGTCAAAAGTCCAGTTGCATTGAGGACGGCCTTCGAGTTGTTATTTTCCATCTGTGGCTAATTAAATTCCTTGAAGCATTTCAAGTTGTCTTCATAAAATAAAGAGACTACACTGCTTATTTAAAGACTTCAATTGTTGGATTAATTAAAAAAAAAAATAAACACCTTGCCAAGCACTCCAGGAACTTTAGACGGTGAACATTAAATGTGTATTTTTCAAAACTGCCCCAACTTCAGTGGCTACTTCAATCTAATAAATTAAATGTATAGACATATATATATATATATATATAGAGAGAGAGAGAGAGAGAGAGAGAGAGACAGGGAAACAGATATCATTTGCCTTAAGTGCTCTTAAATATTCTCAGGCTGCTTGTCATCTTAGCAAGATTTGAATACAAAGAGACAAGTCTAAATCCATCGCACAATGATTTATTTTAAATGGAAATGACAAGATAGTATGTTAGTATGTTATTCTAATCGACCCAATTCTTTGGAACTTGGCAACTATAATAAATCTCAAATGGGAAGAGATG
>RJWH01008663.1:0-28621 GCA_004363575.1 Solenodon paradoxus
AGGGTATGTCCACTAAGGCCAGGTCGCCCCCGTTTTCCTGCCGCCCACCTCCAGACTCAGGGTCACCACGGAGGAGGGCAGGTGATGCCCCAGGGAGGGCAGACACCACAGGCTAGGAGGACTGGGCTTGGAGGCCGCCGTGTGCCTGTGCCCACAGACAGAGTCTGCTGCTCTGTCATGTGTCCCCAAACTCAGCTGGACCCCTTCAGACACGTTTGGTGGGCGCAGGGCTGGGATAGCAGGAGGGGCAGGTGACAGGCCCGAGGCAGTATGGGGGCAGCGGTGGTCCAGCAGCAGGGCCCTGTGTGAGACTGGCCACGCCGACCCCATGACAGGCCCCGTGCCCTCTGACCCCCAAATCCTCCTGCATCCTCCACACCTCGTGACGGGCCAGCTGACACTGGTCCCCACAGCCGCTGTCCTCCTCCAGCAAGTTGAAATTGGCTTCTCAGAGCCTGAGACACCGCACGTGGCCACCGAGGGGGTGGGCTCTCCGCACATGTCCCCGTGGCTGGCGTCCCGGAAGAAACCGTCCGGGGCCTGGAGCTGGCCCGTTGCGCTGGGGGGACTGGGTGAGGCTGCAGCCCCACTGGCCCCACCCTGCTTGGCGCACACGCCCTGCACACGGGGGTGGGGGGCGCAGGGAGGCGGGCGGGGGCCTGGAGCATCGGGGGAGACATCACCTGAGGGCCCCCATGGCCACCAGCTCACGTGTGCAGGGAGGTGGCACAGCTGGGTCTCTTCACACCCATGCCACGTGGCCCTGGCGGTGCCCAGCACAGGCGCAGCCAGTACGTGGCCACTGTCCCTGCGGAGGGAACACAGTGGGGCTCCCTGTAGGGAGGGACTCCGTGGCCGCTCGGGGACAGGAGGCCAGCAAGGGGTCCCAGCGTGGACAGGCACCGCGGAGAGACACTCGCCGTCCACTGAGACGGCACCTGAGGCTGGTCCGCCACCGTGGGGGTGAGACACGTGTGGCCTCAGGCCCGGGACCAGCCGGCGCCGAGCCTTCCCGCGGCCAGCCCCACACTCAGGCAGCACCGCGCAGGCTCTCACGGGCTCCCTGTGGGCTCCGTCCGGCGCAGCCCGGGGCCTCCCCAGCCGCGCCCCACCTGCCGCCCCTCTCAGGGAGCCCCCGTCTATGCCTCGGCCCTGAGGGCGGAGCAGCGCTCATAAGAACCGGGGTCAGGAGGCTGGGGGTGTGGAGCCAGCAGAGGGGTCTTGTGACGTGGGACAGTGCTGGGCCCCTCGCGTCCAGCCTCCACCCCTGGCCACAGGACACATCCCCACCTCCAGGGACTGCTCCCCAAGAGCCTGGTGTCCACAGGCCCCGAGCGAGGCCGAGATGGGGACGGCGTGCGGGCAGGACAGGAGTCAGGACAGGGGCTCTGGCCCAGGAAACGGGAGGGACGCTGAGTCCCACAGCCCAGCACCTCCACCCCAGCTATCGGGGTCAGCTAGGGAAGGCCAAAGGGGGCACACGCCCTGGGGCCCCTCCTCTGTGCCCCGTGACCTGCCTGGCCCCCCAGGAGCCGACCACTCATCACTCTCCCACGGGCTGGAGACTCAGAGCCTCCCTGTGCCCGTCCCCCAGCCCCTGACCGCCATGCGGCCACTTCCAAGGAGCTCTCTGCACACGGCGTGGACACCAGGCCATGCTCGCAAGCAGCCCACGAGAAGGCACCCCACTGCCCTGAGGCCCATACCAGGGACAACAGAACAAGCTGGAGCTTGCCCGGCAGCCGGGTCCAGGCCCTGGGCTCTGACCTGTTCCCGACAAGGGCCGCCTCCGCAGGTGGTCCCACATGCCGCCCGCAGGCCGTCCCGGAGCCACTGCTTTCAGCCCTGATCTCTGGTTTGGGCACAGGCCCTCAGGCGGGCCGGCACGACGTGGTGGGCCCTTGGGGATGGCCCTGATGTCCGTCTGCCGCCAGCCCTTTCAAGGCCGTCTGTGCACACACCCCAAACCTCCCCGGCAGTGGGCGCTTTCACTGTTTCCTCCTGGTGCCGCAGTTCGCAGGGCGACGTCGTTTCCATCCATCCCACCGCCCTTCTTTCCTGTCTTTCCACACGTGGGGTCCCCAGGCTTGTGCGTCTCCGTTGATCGTTCCCTCAGCGTCACCTGAGGGCTGGCCCTCGGGGTGGTCCAGCGAGGGGTTCAGGACCCCCACCTGCCTCTTCGTGCATCCAGGCTACGCCCCTGCCACCCACTGCCCTGGTCACTGTAACAGGGACAGCGTCTGACCCCGCCTTCCCCTGCAGCTCCCCCACCCAGGTGCCTCTCACATGGGGCCTCAGCTCAACCCCTCCGGCCTGGGGCAGTGACAGCCCTGGTCATGACAAGGGCTGCGGTGCCCTGCCCAGGCAGCACCGGGTGGGGCCACCAACGCTGAGAACTGGCCCCTTAGGGCAGGGAGGCCCCCAGAGCACGTCCCAGGCTGGCAGGGCCGACACTGGGGTCCCTGGCTCAGCAGGCTCAGCCCGCACATAGCTCGTGGGCGATGTGGCCGGCCCCTGGGCCTGCACTCACGTCCCAGGGCCACCGAAGCCAGGGGCCCAGACGGAGCCGGCACCTGGCCACTTGCCCACTCCTCACAGCCAGCAGCCCCTGGCTGGGCAGCCTGTCTCAGTTACGGCTGATGTAAGACCTCCAGGCGGCTGGACTGGCTTTGTAAATAAAATTCATCATTGCAATCACCGTTCCTGCAGAGAGCCAGGCTTTTACGGCCTCTCGGAGGTCATGAATAATTTAGGAGGTGGGATCGGCCCATTCATGAGCGCACAAGGGGCCCCGAGGTCCCCGTTAGCGCAGCTGTGGGGCCCTTCTTAGGTCTGGATGGAGGAATGCGTGCTGCCCGGCACCCGCCTCCTGGACACCCATTCTGGTGGGGGGGGCACCAGATGTGGCCCTAGACTGACCTGCCGTAAGCCTGTCATGAGCGTTGACCTGACATCCATGGGCTGGACGGGATGCCGGCCGCAACACTGACCGAAGCAGTGGCCCTGGGAGGCCCTGCGGCAGGCTCGTCCTCGCCTCCAGTGACGGGAGTCACGACCTCATGGTCAGTGGTCCTCCCTGGACAGTGCCTGGAAGGACTCCTCCTGCCCCAGGAGGGCAGCCTCGCCCCTGTGCCGGGCCTCCCCAGGTATGCACGGCCCCCGCCAGGGGTGCCGGGCCGGGTGGTCTGCTCCGGGCCAGCACGAACCAGCTGCACTCTGGACACTCCTGCCCGGCTGTCCGGCAGCCACACCCGGGGCCCCACATCGTCCCACCCTGCCTCCCCTTCCCACTCTGCTCCTGACCCCAAAAGCATGTTTTGCCAAGAGCGGCTCCAGAATCCGAACCAGACCTGGAGCCCACTGGGAGTCCACTGTGGCAAGCAACTCATCGGCCTCACTCTGGGATCCTGCTCCCGCTCCAAGCCAGTGGGCCATCCACAGTCACTGCCAAGGGAGCCACAATTATAGCTCTGCCCAGGCCACGGCGGGCACGGGCAGGCTGGGCAGGTGTGGCCAAGGCTGGCCTCTCCAGGGGCGGGAGCCACGGGCCATGCCCACAGGGAGCAAGATGTCCAGGCCTCCCGCTGGCCCAGGAGGGAGCAGGTGGACACCGCTCCCACGTGGGAGTGGAGCACCGAGCAGACCCCCAGCAACAGGCAGCACGCAGGCGGCAGTGGGCAGAGGCCACAGCGCACAGTGGCCAGACGGGGCTGGGACTACACTTCCTGGCCAGCCCAGCCCAGGCGTGGACCGCAGTGCTCAGAGGCACATCTCAGCAGGCCCTGCCCGGAGAGCCTTGGGTCCGCCCTGTGAGGGGCTGCTGTCACCTTGGGAGGCCCAGGTCCTAGGACTGGACCCTTCCAAGGCAGCCAGGCCTGGACCCAGGGCCCCGCTGGTGCTCATCGTGCCCACCTGGGGCCTGGCCGTCATAAGCGTCCCTGCTGATGCCAGCCCACAGGCTGGAGCTCGGTGCCTCCAGGCGACCCTGAAGCTCAGTCCGGCATCCCAGGGGCGCAGGAGAAGAGCCCTGCTCTGGGAGGCAGCAGGCCCACCCCCGCACTGCCAAAGGCCCTCGGGGTCAGCTGAGGGCAGGACTGCATGAGCGAGGCCACGAGGGAGGAGTGGAGCCGAGGCCACAGCGGATGGGCCAGCGGATGGGCCCCTTTCTGTGGGGATCCCAGCTCAGGACACAGCCATTACTGGAGGCCCCCTGGGCGCAAGCACCCAGGGGGCAGCACCCACCCGCTCCCTCTGCACTCAGGACTGGGACACGGGACTGACTCCTCCATCTGGGTGTCCAACCACCTGCCTGGTCTCGCCCCCGGCCCCTGCAGCAGCAGATACAGACACCGCCCCTGTTCTGCATGCTCCAGGCACTGGGCAGCACACCTCTGTGGGAAGGGGCCCAGGAGGCCCCAGGCCAGCCCCGCTGAGGCCCCAGGCCAGCCCCGCTCTGGCCCCCCCGGCCTGGCCAGTGGGCCCGAGCCTCCCACAGTGGCCAGCCCGGAGCACTCGGCCTGGTGGTGCAGAAGTGCACGTGACCTGGGAGCCGCCAGCCCCTCCCCCAGGACCAGCCACCCCCTCCCAGGGGGCCCAGCGGGTGTCCTGGCTGCAGGCTCCTTCTCCGGCAGGAGGAGGCGTGGCGAGAGGCTCAGCCCCTCCCTTCAGCAGAGCTTCTGGGGGTGGTAGGCCCCGTGGCCCCTGCGCAGGTGCCGCTGTCCCAAGGCCGCCGAGGGCCCTGCCCGGCTGTAATGGAAACTTCTCGACTGGCCTGTGGCTGAGCCAGCTCCGGTTCCCACTCTGCAGCGGGAGCAGGAGGGGAGGCTGACCAACCACGTCTGTGGGAGCCAGGTGCGTGGGGGGCCGGGGGGTGAGTATGTCCAAGTGTGAGTCCCAGGCTCGCAAACAAAGTGCACACATGCTGGAGGTGTGTGTGCTGTGTCTGTGGTGTGCATACGAGGGGTATGGGGTGTGGGCTGTGTGACTCCGGGCTGTGTGTCTGGCGGACTGTGCATGTGAGTGTGTGGGTGTGAGCTGGGGTGACCTGAGGCTGCGCGAGGTCCTGGCGTCCCCGGAGGGGCAGCAGGAGGGCTGTGGCTCCCCTGGCCAGGCGTGCACGCCCCTCCGTCCTCAGCCCCAGTCCCAAGGAGCCAGTCAGCGCAGAGCGAGGGATGGCAGGGCCAGGGTTTGAGCTCTAGCCTCAGGGGCAGAGTCCTGCACAGGGCTGGGGTCTCGGGTCCCTCGTGAGGAAGTGACCACTCACAGGATGGTGCAGGGCACTAAGGCACACGAGGTGGGAGCTGGTGGGGTCAGGCAGGGGCGGGTGTAACCAGAGGCCAGAACCAGGCGAGCGAGAGCTGGTCGGCCCCTGGAGCCTGGGCAGTGGCTGGGCATATGGGAGCTGGGCTGGGACCTGGGCCGGGGCTGCAGGGGCCCCAGGGCCTCTCTCTGCAAGACCATATTGGTGCTGGCCTCTTGGCCCACCTCGACCAGCAGGTCTGTCCCCACAAAGAGCAGAATCGGCTAACAGGTCAGAGCGGTGGATGGGAGCCCTGCCCTGCAGGCCGGCTGACCCTGCACAGGCCCCAGCTATTTTCCACCCGTTATCACCCATCTGTCACCAGGGCACTCGTGTTACAGACAGAACTCAGCGTCCCGTGCAGCCCTGCTCGCTGCCCAGGGGTCCGGGGGAAAGTGGCTCTTGGTTGGGGGGGTGGGGCCTTCCCGCTGCGCCTCCTGGGAGAGGGAAACTGAGGCCCAGGATGGCCCCTCCAGTTGACTAGGGCTTCCGAGCCCAGAACCAACAGAGCCCAGCTTCCGTGCTGTCCAGGAACCGTGGACACTCAGGAAGTGACCTTTGGGGGACAAGATGGCACTGGGAGCGGAGGGTGGCTGCGGGCAGGCTCCAGGGGTGGCCGTGCCAGCGTCCTCACCATCCACGTGGGGACAGCAGCCAGGACATCCTCTCCTGACTCGAAAAGCGCTGGGGCCCCCTCGTGGTCCTGCCGGGCTCAGGCGGGTGTCAGCCCCTATCCGTCAGCAGGCCAGGCAGAGAGCTGCCACCTGCCCAAGGGCACACAGGACACACAGCACAAGTCACCCTGCTCTGCTGCTCGGTCTCTCTCTGCCAGGGACACACTCATCAACTTCCATGCACATGTGCGTGCAATGCAGGTGTGTTCACTCCTGGAGCAGACGCACACTCACCTGTGTGCACACTCACAAACGCTGTGTGGACAAGCCCCGCCCGCGCCTCCCGTTTCCTCCCCTCCAGAGCCCGGCTGCTGCCCCCACCGGCCACTCCCTCCGTGACGGTGGTCAAGGTGAGGCGCCCCAGTCCCGGGCGGCGCTCCCTCAAGTGCCCTGGGCTGGGTCGGGACACAGCCAGCCGCCTGCTCCCGGGGACAACTCTGCCTGCCCCCGGCTCCCCCAGGCAGTGCACCCCTTCGGGGCAGCCTTGAAGGGGCTGCATCGGGCACAGGGACAGTGCAGGACCCTCTCAGCAATTCCCACACTCGGGGACACCTCTAAATGCAGGAGTAGGTGTGAAGGGCAGGAATGTCTGCCAAGGTCCCCAACAGATCGGGGACCCCTGCTGGAGCTGAGGACACAGGGGCACAGGGCGAAAAGGCTGCAGGGAGGCAGGGGACACATAGCCCAGCCACCCCTGGCTCTCGGAATAGTGGGTCTGCCTCACTGCACGTGTCTTCTGCTTGACTGGCCCGGGGCCCAGGACCCAGAGCCTCAGAAGGGGAGACCCTCAGAGGGCGTGGAAGGAAGCGCCCACGAAAAGGCTAGACAGTGGGGAGGGGCCAGCACAACCCCCAGTCACAAAAGGGGGTGCGCTGTACACCGCCAGAGGGAGCCCTCTGAACGGAGGCCCAGTGTGGCCGCAGTGGACGTGACCCTCAGACCCGCCCGCCCCTGCACGCTGCAGCCACTCCCACGGCGCCATCACACCAGCCGGGGCCTCGGCTCCCAGGGCCAGTGCCCCTGGGCTCCCGCGGGAGCAGTGCAGGTGGGGGAGGCAGACCTCGGGAAGAGGGTCCCCTGACCTTGCCCTGCGAGCCTGCCCGCAGTCAGCCTCTCCCACCTTAGGGCCATGCCCGCCAATGAGGACCGCCCCACGCTCCAGCCCCGACTCCCAGCCGGAGACGCGACAGCAGGCAGCAAAGAATGAGGCCCCGAGCTCCGCGCTGCCCCGGGCAGGGCCGGTAAGGCTGGCAGAACTGGGTCCCGGGGCCAGGGCCCCACTCCAGGGCCTGGGCTTCCCTGGGGGGCACGGGGCAGGAAACAAAGGCAGGCCGGCCCTTGCCCCCAGCTGTCCTCACTCCAGGAACCCTAGGAGGAATCCCGGAGGGTGGGGGTGGGGGTAAGCAGCACCTAAAGGCTTGTCTGGCAGGAATGGGGGCGCAGGTGGCCACAGCATGACCCAAGGAGGACGTCAGCCAGGGCTGGAGGCAGACGCATACACAGGGGCCCCCAGGTCACACGAAGGGGATGGGGGTGCAGATGTGGGGGCAGGTGCACACGCGGGGTGGGAGGCTCAGGGGTCCCACCCATGCAGGTGGCTCTCCCTGAGGCCACAGCAGGCTCCAGGGGCTGCCCGTCTGCCCGCAGTGCTCACACTCAGGACAGCATGCTGCGCCCACTTCACAGGTGGGAGCACTGAGGCCCAGCAGCCTCGTCACTCCCTGCTCACCTCTCAGACTCAGGCTTCTGCTCCGTGTGGCTCACAAACTCTGGACCCTCAAGCCTCCCCCTACCAGTCCCTGTATCCCCAGATTTCCCATGTCCCCAGGGACCTGACATCAGGAGGAGGGGTTCACAGGCACTCCTGGGGCGGGGGGTCTGATGGCGCTGCCCCACCCCTTCCCACTCTGCCCTCCACCCACGTGGGCGATGGCCCCCTGTGACACAGTCGGGCACACAGGGTCGGAAGGGGGCCTGGCCCCACAGCACCGTGGAGCCACTGGACAGCCGCCACTCGAATGTGAGGATAACCCCCTGGTGCAAGCCGTGACCACCATGGTGACACGTAAAATGACCTCAGGGCCATGGGGGAGGACAGAACACAGGGGACGCCTGCATGGTCACTGCTGGCGTGCGGCCTCTGCTGCTGACTCGACAGCCCATGGTGGGCTGTCCTCCCCCAGCTGCGGCCGGGCTGAGGGAGGACGCAGCGGTTCCCACGCCCGTCTTGTCTCACAGCAGGTCCCTCTGCACAAGTCCAGCAGCGCCAGGGACCTGTCTCCAGCCTCCGCCTGCTTCCCACGCCCCGGCGGGGGTGACCGGAAGTGCCCCCAGTCCATCCTGAGGCGCAGCCCGCCGGAGCAGCCGCAGGGGACCTCCAGGCGCGTGCGGTTCCGCGAGCCCCCGGAGGTGGCTGTCCGCTGTAAGGGGCGAGCGGGCCGGGGTCGGGGTCCTCACAGAGCGCAACAGGCAGGGACGCACCACATAGGGCGCAGACCATCCAGAGGCCCCAGTCAGCGCCTGGCTTCACGGGCATCAACCCAGGAAAACAGGCTGCAGGGACAGTCCGGCCGCTGCCCGGGACCTTCCTCTGAGGAAGGTGGGCACGCTGCCACCCACCCCGGGCTGGGCTGCTCCAGCCTCCCGCCCGCACCCCTGACCTGCTGGTTGGGCCCAGCGACACGCAGGCAGCTGTCCCACATGGTCGCACCTCTGTCCACCAGGCCCCGCTGGGAGAACTTCCACGGCAGCTCCCTCCACGCCATGAGCTCCCTGGCTCTGCCCCTTGGCGTGGGGAGGGCTCAGCACGGGGGTGATGGGGGGCAGAGTCGATTCTGCTGGCCTGACCCCAAGAAAGATGTTTCCGGGGCTGAAGCCACAGCCCTGTCCTGCCCCGTATCCTGGGAACCCGCAAGCCCAGCAGGGAGATACGAGGGCAGCAGGAGGGTCCCCAAGTGCCTGCCCCTCCCAGGCTGCCTGCGGGTCGCCCGTTCCGCAGGCCTGAGAGCAGGCCCGGCACCCTGGCTCCTCTCTGGGTACCCGGCCCCAAGCGGCAGGCCGCGCCAGAGCCCTGGGCAACCGGGCACAAACGTCCGGCCGGTGTGGGGCAGGAGGGCTCCAGGTTCCGGGCTGGGCTGTGAGGCATCAGCTGAACCTGACAGGGCCGTCCCGGGTCCCCTGGGTGAGACGAGGGCCCCGCGGTGTCTGGAGGGCTGAGGCTATGCTCCAGTGGGCAGCCCGCCTGCTCCAGCCCACTGTCCGTCTCCTTCCCAGACATCGCCAGCAGGGTGCCCCCCGGCAGCGCCAAGGGTAAGTTCTGACCTCACCCTGGCCCGCCCCGCCAGCGGGAGGAACCCTGCAGCGGAAGGGACCCCAGGGTCCTTGCGGGGTCAGACCTGCGCTGTGTAACGGCCCCCTCCCGTCCCCAGCACCCGGCCGGCCCAGACCCCGGCCCCGGCCCCGGCGCCCCCGCCTGCTCCTGCGGCTGACCCTGTGTGCCCTGCTCGTGCTGGCGCTGGGCCTGCTCTGCGGCCAGGCCAAGCCGCTGGCCCTGGCGCTGGCCGACCTCCGTGCCCGGCTGCTGGGCCTGGGGCTGCCTGTGCGGGACGCGGCCTCAGCACGGGCGCCCCCGGCTCCTGCTGCGAAGGCGGACCCCTCCATCTGACAGTGACCCCGGACGGAGAGCAGCCAAGGGGTCACAGGGTGGTGAGACCAGACCCCGCAGTAGCCTGGGGGTCACAATGCGCCCCCGGATCAGCACAGCCCTTCTGCTCACATTGGCCTGCTGTTGAGGCTTTGTCGGAACAAGAATCTACTTGTAAACTCGGGGACCCCTGTGCCCTGACCTCAGGCTCACCCGTCAGATGCCCCTGAACACACCTGGCCGGGGCCGGGGCCCCGTGTCCGCCCGCCCCAAGAGAAGCAAGACCGTCTCGGCTACTCGGGGACTGGGGTCAAACCCCACCACCCCTTCACAGACGCCCCCTGGAGCGGCATGCAAGGTGGGGCCCGGTCCCCCCACTGCGGGCGCTGCAGGGGCTCCTCTGAGCCCAGGTCTGAGGCTGCACCAGGCCCCCAGGCCAGGGAGCCTCCCATCCCAGGGAGTGGAGCCCTGCCGGCTCCTCCCATGAAGGCGCCCAGGGATAGCAGGCTGCAGAGCGGACGGGGAAGCCATGCTGCTGGACCCCCACCACGTCTGGACACAGCGCCTGGCTGGACCCCAGCGGCTGCAGGGCCTGCGGACCCTGGGGAGGGGAGGCCTGCAGGCAGGACACAGGGATGGCCCCACAGAGGCCAGCGTCGGGGTCACCACAGCCAAGCTGCCTCCAGGGTCCATTCTATGAGCACCGTCAACCCCACTCCTGATGGGGGACACATGGGTTTTCTATTAAAATGGACTCCACCTCCTTCAGCCTACACTTTATGCCCAGAGGTGGGGTGTCAGGGCCCATCTGCAGAATTCACTCCAGCAGACGCAGAAGGTGGGACCAGCAGGCCTGTCCGGGGGTCTCTTCCGGTTTTAGAACTCGGGGGCCTGAGCGGGGAGCCCAGTGGGAGGGGCTTGATGGAAGAGCGGAGTCCTAGGGGGTCCCAGCTGGGGTTCCAGGGCCTCAGGGACCCTCCCAAATCACCACTACTGCATCCCACACCGGCCCACCTCCCACGCCCCCAGCTCCCGCTTCCCCTGCTCCCGCGCCGTCTGATGCAGCTTTTAACACTGGTCAAAGCAAGTGAGAGGAAGGCACAGTGACAGGCCCTCGTCTCATGGGACACGTGGAATCCAGTGTCACTGGACAGAGAAACAGAGATGCTTGTTTAAAACCCTTTATTCCAGTTCAGGCAGAGGCGGGACTCAAACAAGGCGTCTACTTTCCAGGCCGGGCAGGCGCCAGGGGCCAGCGGGTGCCGGGTGTCCGCCCCACAGGCTCTCACCTGAACGCCTGGGTGTGGTGCCAGGGTGCTGGCGACACCAGAGGCAGCCACGCAGGGGACACTGCAGGGACGTGGACGCACCTTCTCAGGGGCCACCCCAGACCTGCCCGGCTATGGGGGCAGCAGCCCCAGGCTGGGCAGGGCCTGCACCTCGTCCAGGGTCAGGGGCCGCTGAAGGGAAGCAGGCAGAGTGCACTGTACATGCACTTCCACTCTTGCACATGCATGTGACTCACGCCTGTGTGTTCACATGCGCCCTCAGACTGTCGGGACCAGCTCTCCCAGCCACTGGCAAGGGTCCCCTCGGCCATGGGGCTAGGTCTGTGGGGCAGGGCAAGACCCACCAGCTTGGAGGCCTGGGTGCTGGAAACGCCGCCATGAAGGCCTGGCTGCTGCACCTGGGAGGCGGCTGGCCTCCCCCGGACAGGCACACGTGCAGCTGGCTGACAAGCGGCCCACGGCCTCAGGCCTGGCTGCTACCCACCCGGCCAGCACCCCACTCAAGAGCTGACCCTGAACCTCTGAAAGCCGCCCCCCGGGTCCACGCCTCCATGGCCACAGGCTCGGGGAGGGTGGAGCAGCTGTCAGAGCCACTGCAGAGGCCAGGCCAGGATGCCGAGATGCTCAGTGACACCTGGGCGCCCAGGGGACAGGGCTGGGCAGGGCCGTGAGCTGCTGGGCTTCTGCCACCAGCTCCGTCCCAGCGCCCCCACCTCCCTGCTGGTGAGGCCAGAGTGTCCACGCAGGAGGCGCCCTCCTGGGGGGCCCTGCGTGCCCTCCACGTGTGTGCGCACTCACTCACATGCACGCACTGCATGATCGCATGCTCACGCCTGCAGACTCACTCACGCACACTATTGTGTGCATGCTCGAACTCGTGAATGCACCCGTGTGCGCACTCACTCAACTCCTGTGCCTCACACCTCCTCTGCACACTCAGCGATATGCTCGCACGTGTGCTCACACCCACAGGTTTGCCTTTGCAAGATGCACTGGTGCACACTCACGAGCCCCCCTTGCCTGTGCTGCTATACACTCACACCCACTCGCTGGGTGGCACGTGCATGTCCCACATCTCACACCCGCACCCTGCACGCACGCTCAGACATACGGTCAAAAAAGATGGCATCCCCACGCTGGTCCCGGGCCCACCATCCCAGGCACAGGCACAGCCCACAGTGGGCCAGAGGCTGGCCACACGGGCTCCCCAGGCGTGTCTGAGAAGCGAGGACGTGGGGACCACAGGCTCCCCGCCCAGGCAACTCCGAGTCTGTGCAGCTGCCGCCCAATGCCAGGCCGACATCCGTCCCTGTGCCTGAGACTGAGGCGAGGCCAGGCCTGGCACCTGGGCCCAGGGACAGAGGGACACGCAGGCCTGCGGCTGGCCGGGCAAGAGCAGGACCTCCCCGCAGCCTCTGTCCCTGGTCGTCCGGGGGTACTGGCCGCCGCTGCGGACTTGGCTGACTCGGGAAACGGTGGGACTCTCACCCAGAAAGAGCCTGGGCCACCACAGGCCCGATGGCCAGAGGGCCCGGGAGGCGGCCACGCTCACCCAGCCAGGTCCCACCAGACAGTCCTGTCACACGTGCAGGAGCCGGGGGGGCCCCTGCAGCTCGTCTCGGGCCGGCCCCCCCCTCCAGTGAGCTGCTAGGCTCTTTGCAGGAATAGGGGCTCGGTGAGCGGGGTCCCCTCCCCACGCACGATCCACGAGGAGACATGCAGGACTGTGGGGTCAGGGGCCCGGGCAGAGCCCCACACGGGTCTGCTAGATGACCGCACTCTTCTCCTCCTGGAAGGAGGCCCGGCCGGCCAGCAGCAGCTCCTTCTCAGGCGCCAGGCTGTCCAGCAGCGCCTCCTGCCGGTGGCTGTGGAACACCCTCAGGAAGGCCAGCACGGTGATGGCCAGCCAGGCCAGCCAGGAGGCCCAGAGGCCGAGCTACATGACAGAGGGCAGCGTCAGGGGGTTGGCAAGACCCCGTCATCTACCCTCCAGCCCCCTGGGAAAAGGGCGGACATCCTGGGAGAGGCCCGGGCACTGGGTAGGCAGGCATCCTGGGGTCCAGCTTCTGCCCCCTTCCTTAGACAACCATCACTCCGAGCACCGCCCTCCTGGACCCCAGCAAATGCTTTGGGAATTGCCCACCTTCACCCAGGCGGGGGCCCCAGCCCAAGCTCCACTGGGCTGTAACAGTCGCGTGGCTGCCGCCACCCGCTGGAGTAGTGGCTGACCTTTATCCACTCTTTGAAAACAGCTGGAGGGGAAACAATTAATGTGGATCGGCTGTTAAACCGATTCTTGTTGGAAGGACGTCAATGGACGCAGCTCACACCTTCCTCAATCCAATTAGCACAAATTAGCTCTGAGCATCTCCACGGAATTAGCAAGCCTGTGTGCAGGTGTCTCCAGTTCTCAGGCCGGCTCAGCCAGCCACCCACGACCAGCACCAGAGGTGGACGTCTAGGGCAAGGGTCCTCAGGGGCCACTGGCCAACACAGGCCCTGAGAGGCCAGGCTGGGATCAGCAGGACCTCGGTGCCGGGGAGCCCACTGGGGCTGGAAGCAAGCACCCCCGCCAGGCGACCCTCATCAGAGGGACAGGCCTCACTGGCCACTGACATGTCCCGACAAATCTGCACTCCAGGAGAGGGGTCCCCAGACTCGCCCTGTTTTCTGGAGGCCAGAGGAGCAGCTTACACATGGTGGGGCTGGGTGAGAAGGCCCCACCCACCGTGCAGGGGCCCCTCCATGTCCCGGGGCCAGACTCCACACTGCCTTCCTCACACTGAAAACACAGAGAACACCTGGCAGAGACGCTGCTTGGTGCCCGCACCCCTCCCCCTGCCCCTCACCCCTGGGGCCCCACCTCTGCAGTTCGCTCCTGCAGTCCCTTCTCCTAGGACAGCCCCTCCCTCTCCCCACTGGGCCTGCAAAATCCTGCTCAAGCTCCAAGAGCCAGCCTCCTCCAGGAAGCCTTCCCTACTGCTCGGCTCACTCTGTGTTTCCTCTGTTTAGAACCATCATTAACTACTTCCGTTTCTTCCGGGGATGGAGGGGAAGGGGACTGTGCTTATGAATGTTCAAAGGTGAATGGCCCCTCCCCAAAAGGCGTTCTACCCTTCCTGCCTGAAACCCCACCTATTTGGACCCTTACCTACCTGGCAGCGCCGCCTGCCCGGGAAGCCCCGCCTATCCAGGAAGCCCCGCTATCCAGGAAGCCCCACCTGCCCGGGAAGCCCCGCCTACCCGGGAAGCCCCGCCTACCCGGGAAGCCCCGCCTACCCGGGAAGCCCCGCCTACCTGGGCGATGGCAAATTGGTCGTAGAAGGCAGAATTGTCTGCGTTCAACTCCAAGTCGACGTCCTGGAGCTCTTTGCAGCTAAAATGCAAGAAGCGGTGTGGAGGTGCCTGCCAGCACCCTGCACAGGAAGCAGCAGGCATCCCTGAAGGGCCAGCGGCTGTCCCACGGTGAAGCGGGTGGGCCTCTTGCCTCCGCCCTCCTGGCAGCCCGACTGCCTGGCAGTGCTGCGGAGCAGCTGCGTCCGGTCCCTGAGTCCCAGGTGAGCTGCTCCAGGCTCCGGTGCCACAGGGCACCCCAGGGGAGGCCCGCACCCCGTCAGGGCTGGCAGCGAGGCCAGCACTGACCAGTGGGCCCCAAGGGGAAGCCACAAAGTGCTAAGGGACAGTCACGTGTCCCCGTAC
Organism: Solenodon paradoxus; assembly: GCA_004363575.1. Classification (NCBI taxonomy): domain Eukaryota; kingdom Metazoa; phylum Chordata; class Mammalia; order Eulipotyphla; family Solenodontidae; genus Solenodon; species Solenodon paradoxus. The sequence continues at coordinate 14,605 of RJWH01008663.1, forward strand.
ACGCTGGCCAGGCGACGGACTGCAGGCGGCATGGATGTCAGCGCACACTACAGGGAGCATGAGGCCAGAGGGGCCCAGCAGTCCAGGCATCGCCTGCAGAGACTGGAAGTAGGATCAAGGGGAAGAAGGGCGTCCTTCTGGAGGAGCCCAGGGCCACCCACAGGGACCTGCCATGCACTGAGGGCCCCAGAGTGTGGGGGAGCGTGCCTGGGTCTAGGGCCCAATGGGCACAGTGGAGGCCCAGTTGGCAGGATGTGGCAGGAGTGCCTGGGGGCGGGCCCTCCGCCCTTGGCCTGTGCAGGAGCGGGGAACAGGGGTGGTGGGTGGTGGGGCTGGGGGGCTGCGAGAGGGAGGGGCTGGGATCCAGCAGCTTACCCTGGGAGCCCAGCACTGCCTGACTGCCTCGCCCATGGCTCCGCCCCACGAGTCCTAGGCGCCATCAGTGAGTTCTCGCCCCTCAGCTCCCCTCCACCTCACCCCTTAACCCTCACCCCTCATCCCAGCTCACCCCTCACCATCCCGTGCCTCCTCATCCCCCCACACCTTTCCCCTCTCCTTACCCCCTCCCTGTCCCTCCTCCCCACTCCTCTCACCCCACCCCAATCAAAGCCCCTTGACCACTCCCCTCCGGGCCTCCGGGCGTGAGTTGACCTGGCCTGCACCACCACCCCCACACCCCCCACCGCCCCCGGCGCTGGGGCTCCGGGACCTGGACCTGGGCGGGGTCCCGAGTGAGGGAGGGGGGAGCTGGCCAGGAGCACCGGTGGGGACAGGACAGGGGGCGACAGGTGTACCTGTGGGGCACAGTGCCCTTCTCAGTGACAGCATCGCACCACGTGGTGAAGCCCACACTCATGATGGTGCTGGCGATGAAGACAAGGAAGGCGGTGAGGGCGCTGGCCAGGAGGCTCAGGAGGGCGGCCAGCGAGGAGCTGCAGGCAAGGGGATCGTCACTCTTACCTGGTCACAGCTCCCTGGGACCCCACGATGTGCCTCCAGGACCGGGCATCACCCCAGGGCCCCAAGCTGTGCACCCAGGGCATGTGGCAGCGGGTCTGCACCCCCTTGAGGGATGGAGCCAGGAGGCCCGCCAGGGGGCACTCGCCCAGCTGACATCCTGGAGCCCCAGGGTGGGAACCGCGGTCACCATCGGGGTAAAGAGGCCACCGATGTGGAGCTCAGGGTCCCTGGTCCCGGCTCACGTGCTGGAAAGTCAGGACGCACCCGGGCTGATCACTGGCATGGTCACCACCAGTGCGCTTAACCACGTGGTCAGCAGCACAGCTGGCCTGGATGGGGCACAGCCCTGCTGACTTCTCCCCAAAGAGGCCAGGCTACGATGGGGAAGGGACGCTCGAGCCTCCCAGGGGCCCCTCGGCTGGGCCTGGGGTGCTGTCACTGGGCGTGGACGCTACTCCGACTGCGCGGGTCAGCACCCCACCTGGCCGAGCCTCCGGTCCCTCAGGGCTGCAGGGTCAGCAGCGTCCCACCCACTGGAGGGCCAGAGGGGCGCCGGGGCAGGGCGCTGTGTCCTGAGAGTAGATGAGTGTCTGGCCCGCGAGTGCCCGGGCTGAGGCAGACCCTGCCACACGCACTCCGGCTGCCACCACTCTGGGGGCGCCGGGACAGCGCATGGAGGGTGAGAAGCAGCACTGGTGTGACCACTGCTGCCCATCCTGGACCTGTGCATGCATGCTGGACGCCCGAGGTCCCTCCTGCCATAGCCAGGCCCTGCGTGGCTCTCAGCACAGCCTGCCAGGTGGGTGATGTGCAAGGGGCGCGGGGGGTGGGGCACCGTGCCACCCACACCAGACCATGGGCTGCAGCTCTACCGCTCCGTCCCCTCGGGAAGCTGGCGGGCATGGCCGTGGCAAGGAGCCCGCCGCTCCTGGGTGGGGCCGACCAGTGGGGTCCGGAGGGGCCGGGTGTTGGGGGGCGAGGTGGGTGCTCACCCGGGTACGCCCCTGGGGCTGGCCTGTGTCCCCACATGGCTCCTCCCGCCTCAGCCTCCTCCACATACCCTCCCCTTCCAGTGCCCCCGGCGAGGTGAGATGCAGGCACTGGGGGACACCCCCGCCTCCCAGCCCACACCGTGGTCAGTCAGCCGCCCTCCTTGGGTCCTACCCACTGCTCCCAGCAGCCGAGCAGACGGACGCCCTCTGAACTACAGGCCTGTCTGGGCTGTCGCTGAGAAAGGGCGGGACTGTATTCAAGGGGTACAGACAGGCCCCCCACCTGCAGGCACGGCAGGGGTCAAGCCCACCCACCTTACTGGCCGTGTGAACCTCACACCCGCTTCTCCCTGGAAGTGGAGCGCCAGCCCGTGAGGCTGCTGTGGACACTGGGGCCGAGTGGTGAGGGGGCAGGGGGCGGCATCCCACATGCCTCCCTCCTTCCCTGGGCGCCGGGGGCTCTGGCAGGCTGGGCCCGTGCTGCCACAGGAGGGGGTCCGGGGACACAGCAGCAGGGTCAGAGAGGCGGTCATCCACAGGAACCAGAAGCCAAGAGGATTCGGCCGGCTGTGCCCACCGGAGGGGTGGCATGAGGACAGCAGGCTCCCAGGGACAGCCACCCAGCACAGCGCCCCAGGGCTGCAGCCATGTCCCGCCAGATGGGCAGGGCTGGGGCCTCCTCCCACAACCCGAGGTGGAGAGAAGGGGCAGCGAGCTGGGCCTCCACCAGATGGGGTCCTCTGCACCAGTCTGGTCAGTGGTCAGCAGCATGGACTTGCCTGGCCCTGGAAGGACTGGGTGTGTCTGAGCCGCATGTGGTCCTGGGGCCCCGGAGTGCCCCTGCCCACCCGAGGGCAGGCGGCCGCGGCCAGGACCCAGAGCCCACACACACAGGGTTAACTCCATCTCTCTCAGGGTGCCGGGATGTGCCATCTCCATGGTGACCGCTGTCCTGGGAAGCCCGGGAGGGACTGGGCAGGCAGATGGGCCTCCACTCCGAACTCCAGGCGGTCAGCCACAGCCCTGCCCCTAAGCTCTCCCAGAGGCTCCATGGAGCCCCCGCCCGGCCAGGGTTCCACCTCTCCCACCTGCCTGCCCCAAACCAGGAGGGTCCCGTGCTGACCCGCGGTGCCCTGCTCCTTCACTCTTGGACACAGCTGTCAGGGACTCCACTGTGCGCAGAGATGTGCCCTGTGTAAGGAAAGGCAGGCACCATGGACACAAGTGTGACCGCCAGCTCACCCAGAAAAGCCCCTCAGACTGACCAGGCTGGGCTCCACCTGGCGCTGGCGGGAGGGGGTCTCGAGGGGACCCAGGTGGCCTGAGGTGAACTTTAATCTTAAGACGATGCAGCTGCACGCTGACCCCCCAGGCAGGTGCTCTGGAAACCTGGCGATGTCCTCGGGGCTGGATGTCCAGGGGCCCTGGAGAGTCCTCACCCACGTGAACTCACTCCACGCCCCTTCCTGGTCTCCCGCAGCCCCTCATGACCAACAGCAGCTGGATGGGGCTGCGCAGCTGACCGACAGCTGGGCGGGGGCGGCTGCTCTCACTCCACCGATCTGGCGGAGGCTGGACACCAGCCCTGCTCCCAGCCCGGGGGTCTCCCCACCAGCCCTGCTCCCAGCCCGGGGGTCTCCCCACCAGCCCTGCTCCCAGCCCGGGGGTCTCCCCACCAGCCCTGCTCCCAGCCCGGGGGTCTCCCCACCAGCCCTGCTCCCAGCCCGGGGGTCTCCCCACCAGCCCTGCTCCCAGCCTGGGGGTCTCCCCACCAGTCCTGCTCCCAGTCTGGAGGTCTTTCCTTCCAGCCTCAGGCGTCTCCCCATGCCAGCTCTGAAATCTCACAGCTGAGCACCCAGGTCCCAACTACAGAACTGCCGTCTGTCTCCTGGACCTGGATGCATGAGGCTCTGCCTCATAGGGACAAGCTGGAAGGACGGGCATGGGCTGATGGTCAAATCAGGGACCATACAGCCTTTGCTTCCAATACGAAGGAGCCCTCACACCCACTCTGCTACCCACTCTCCTCAGACGTTGTCTCCTGTTCAGGGGGCCTGTCCTGCCTGGCCTGCCCTGAGGTCCCTGGAGGGGCCACACCAGGCTCAGCAAGGAGGGTGCAGGGGACACCTCAAACCAGATGGGCTGAGGGAAGGAGAGCCGCATAGAGTCAGTCCCTCCTGAGATGAACCCAGACCCCCCAGGCAGAGCCCCAGCCCATCTCCCAGAGTTTAGGTCATGCCCCACAGCACCTGGGGGGCCCCCAGTTGTCACCTGGCCCCTGCAGACCAGACTCAAACCTTGTGGAGTGGGTTGAATCACGTCCCCAGAAGTACCCCAAGTCTGCCTACGTGCTTGGGAAATAGGTCTTTGCAGGTGTCGTTAAGCTAAAGCTGAGGATGAGGATGCGGTCACCCAGATGAGGGAGGACCTGACACTAGGAAGTGGCGTGGAAAGGGCTGTCCCTCAGAGGCCCAGCCCTGCTGACACCTGAGGTTGGACGTCCAGCCTTCCAGCACTGTGAGGATAAACTGTGTGAAGCCCCAGACAGTGTCGCTCATCACCGCCGCCCCAGGGGCTGTCACACACAGGCCCCTCTCCTCCTGTGCCCCCTTCCACGCCAGAGTCAAGGGGAGGGCTTCCGGAGTCTGCGCAGCCTCCTGCCCCCGCACGGAGCTTGCCTCCCACCTCCCCGGAAGGAGTGAAAAATCGCTAAAAATGCCAACAAATGATGGGCGGGGTTCAGAAGAGCCTGGACTTGCCTCATGGTGTGTAAACACGTGACGGGAAGGAACCCGGGCTGGCTCCGGGGCCCAGGGGTCCACCAGGGTCCCGGGGGTGGAGGCTCATGAAGGGCTGCCCATCGAGCACCCTCCAGCTGATGCACAGGCCGCTGGCTCTCAGGGCAGAGCCAGGGCAGGAAAAGGCCAGAAGGGAGGCCGAGGGGGAAGGGAGGCTGGGAGGGCAAAACTGGGCGCTCGGACACCCGCCACTCCCTCTCCCTCCCCAGCCAAGGTCTGAACACTGGAAGGCCTCCAGGGGCTTTCCACGGCCCCCAGCCTTCCCAGGCGCTGGGGTCTCGGGGAGGAGCCCTGGGAGCTCGGCGCCTGCAGGCTGGTCCCTAGGTCACTGGGGACTGGGGGGACTGGTCGCGGGGCTGAGTGCGCAGGGGTAGGGGTAGGGGGTGGCGTGTGGAGGGGACTGAAGCATCTGCACCCCTGTGGGCTGGCGCTGGGCAGTGTCCAAGGCGGGAGGGGTGACGTGCACCGGGGAGGAAAGGCTGGGTGACCGGCAGGGCCCCAGGGCTGAGTCTGCGGAGGTGATGAGGCCGGGGGGGAGGGGGCTGTTTTCGGGCCGGGCGCTGCAGGGCCTCCGAGCCCGGGGCGAGGGCCGCGTCCGGCGGGACAGGCGGCCGCGAGGCCCCACTCACCCCTGGTGTCCCCTGCAGAGGACGAAGAGCGTGCGCCAGGCCTGCGCGGCGGCCAGCAGCAGCGAGAGGAGGCCGGCGAGCAGGCCGAAGCGGCAGGCGGCCGGCGGGCCCCACTCCTGCACCGTGAAGCGCTCGCGCTCGCGCACCGTCAGGTTGGCGCTCAGCCACATGCCCTCGGTGAAGAGCAGGCAGCGGCCGCCGAAGTCGTGGCCGTTCTCGGACAGCGGCACCACCGCCACGAAGCTGAACAGGAAGGCCAGGAAGCAGCAGGCGCCCTGCGCCCAGAGGAGGCCGTGCGGCGCCATGGCGGGCCGGGCGGGCCGGGGAGCGGGCCGGGGCCGCCGGCGTCCGCAGGCGCCGCGCGCAGGCCGGGCAACAGCGGCGGCGGCGGCGGCGGCGGCGGCACGGAGGCTGCGCAGTGGCGGCGCCGCGTTCTGCGCGCCCCTCCCGGGACGCGTGCGCACGGCCGAGCGGGCCGCCCTGCGATCAGCACCACGGACAGCTGCCGGGCCCGCGTCACGGCGGGGAGAGCGGGCGGCCGTGGGCCACGCGGGAGAGGAAACCCGAGAGGGAAGGCAGGTCCCGGGGGGCTGCTGGAGCCCCGACTCTGCCAGCTCGGTAGCAGGACCTAGTCGTGCGGGCCGCCCAGGGCTGGCTCTGCGGCCCAGCTCCCCTCCCGCGCTAGGAACGGAGGAGGCGAGGACACAGGTTCTCCCAGGCGCGTCCACCAAGCCCGCAGGGAGGCCTGGGAGTGAGGTTTGCCGTTCGGGCTGGGATGACGCCTCTGGGCCTCCTGGGCTGTGAGGTCGGGGAAAGGCGGGCAGAGAGCGAAAGACGTGAGACGGCAGCCCCAGGACCTCCCAGGAAAGACGGGGGTGGCCGGCAGAGGGACCCGTGTGTGCTCTCTGCGCCTCCTCCGCCCTGCGCCCGCCAGGGGGGTATCTGTTATTTTCCTGACAAAAGTCGGGCCCCAGTTGATAATTCTCAGATAAATAATGGAAGCCCCCAGCACCTCATTAAGACATCCTTAGCTGAGGTGGAATCTGCTGACGCACTCGTTAATAGAATTAATGCCTTTTCCAGTTCCCTTTAAGACTAAGTCGTGTTTCCTGCCATCACCAGCCCCAGGAAACCCTAACACTGCTCCTTAAAAGAAACGCCAAATGGTTTAAAACTGCATCAGCGTTTTTGTTGCAACCACTCAGAAGCTTTTTGTTTTACTGCCCAAAGAATATATGTTCATTTTTAAAATCAAGCAATAAAGATGCGCATCCAAGAGATAAAGCTCCTCATCCCTGCCCACCCGGTCGCACCACCAATCTGCAGCCCACGCCTCAAGACATTTACTAAGCCCATAAACACACACGCGCACGCACGCACAGTGTACACAATCGCTCCACGCTCTACAAGCCGTTCTGCAGGTTGATTCAATAATGTGTCAGGAAAATTACTCCCAGCCGCACATGCAGACCTATTTTATCCTCCTTAATAACTGCATAACACGGTATCACAATGATGATCCCACAAATCGCATGACTGACTCTTCCTCCTTTGTGGGCAGTTAATGTCTTCAAATGTTACTATTTTACAGGACTGCTGCGTGCACACTCCACCCATGTGCAGGTATTTCTTACAAGAGAAGGGCTTAGAAGACAAGGGGCTGGTCGGGAGGCGTGCCCACTTCAATATTGACAGAAATGACCAGCTTGCTCTCTAAACTATTGTGCGAATTACCCCTCATGTAAATGGAACGCCCTCTTCAAGACTGAGAGATGTCAGTTGTTGAAAAAATCCATCGGTCCTACATGGAAAAGTCTCATGGGTGTGTGCACGCAGGTCATTCCCCTTATTGCCGGGGTGTGTCTCTCCTGCCGTTTGCTGTTGTTTTTGCGGCCATGGTGACATGTCCAGCAGAGACCCCGTGCAGGTCTGCAGTGGAGACCTGCGCTCACCCAGCTGCGCTCCCATTGAGCCGCCAGTTCAACAAAGACAGCACACGCGTGAAACCCACTCCCTGAACAGTCAAGAGTGGAAATCCCATCCCTCTGCCTCCAGAAGGCTGACTGTGACTGATGGGGACACCACCGAGTGCCACACTTAGAGTCTGACTACAGCAGGAGCGAGCATGACAGTTGAGAGGGACGTGAACCACTGGGAAGACACAGAATAAATTGGAAAGGCTATTAAATGTCAAATTTTGTCATTTTTATTTTATTCAATAAAAATATAAAAAACAAGAAAAGACTAGAAACTCACCCACTCACATACAGTCAGTTCATCTACAACAAAGGAGCCAAAAGTATGCGATGGAGAAAGGAGTCTCTTCAATAAATGGTGCTGGGAAAACTGGACAGACACACGCAGAAGAATGAAGCTAGACCACTCTAACACCATTTGCAAAAACTGACTAGAGAATTGGACATAAGACATAAGACCAGAAGCCATAAAATTCTTGGAAGACAACATAGGAAAGACTTCCCATGACATCACTCATAGAGAAGCCTTTTGGGGACCAACTCCGCCATCAAGGGAAACAAAAAGAAAAATAAACCACTGGGACTACATAAAACTAAATAGATTCTTCACAACAAAAGAAAACATCACCAAAACCAAAAGGAAACCTACAAACTGGGAGAAGATATTTCCATTCGATATTTCCAACAAAGGATTAATATCTAAAATATACAAAGAACTCTAAACTCAACAACATAAAACCTGGCAATCCAATCAAAAAATGGGAGGAGGAATTGAAGAGACACTTTACAGAAGAAGATACACAGATGGCCAACAGGCACATGAAATTACGTTCCTACTCCCTGGCTATCAGGGAAATGCAAGTCAAAACAACAATGAGCTATCACCTTATACCTGAGAGATTGGCTATTATCCAAAAGTCTGGAACAACAAATATTGGTGAGGATGTGGAGAAAAGGGGACACTTTCACATTGTTGGTGGGAGTGCAAAGTGGTACAACCCCTGTGGAGAACAGTGTGGAGATTCCTCAAAAAATGAAGATGGAAATCCCATAGGATCCCACCATCCCACTTCTGAGTATTTACCAAAAAAATACAAAAACACTCATCTCAGAGATGTATGTGTCCCCATGTTTACTGCACCCCTATTCACAATAGCTAAGAACTGGAAACTCCCCCACGTCAGATGATGGATGAAGAAGATGTGGTCCATACACACAATGGACACTGCACAGCCCTGAGAAGAGATGACACCCTGTCGTGTGAATCAACATGGATGGAACTAGAGGGGATGATGCTCCGTGAAACAAGTCAAAAGAAGAAAGACAGACACCAGATGACCTCACTCAGAGGTGGAACGTGAACAGACAAAACAAAGGAACAGATGAAACAAAACCCACCCTTGGACACCTGCAGCAGAGCTGAGGTTACTGGTAGGGACTGGGATGGGGTGGATGGGGACAAGTGATGGTGGAGCCCACTGAACAGTGGGGCAGGACACGGGTGATGTGGGCGAGGCAGGGTGTGCTGACATATCTGAGGAATGGGGAACCTACACACAGGAGTTTATTTTAATGTGTAAAATCAAAGTTACTGCAATAAAAAAAAAAAGAAGAGAAAAGTAATAAAATGATAAACTCCCTCTGACACATGACCCACCCCTCCCCTCTGCTGACCTCGGTGCTGCTGTCAAGGTTGAACGTTTCACACTCATTTGTCCCATGAGCTCATTTGTGCTGCTTCTCCATATTCCGATACAAGGACATCCGGCACCTGTTTCTCTCTCTTTCTGACCCACGTCGCTCAGCAGACTCCCTCCAGCTCCCTCCATGTTGCCGGGATGGCGGGTCTCACTGCTCCCCGGGTGCGCGGTGACCCCCGCCGCCCTGCTCCCCGGGGGTGTGGTGACCCCCGCTGCAGTCTTGATCAGCATTCCCTGGTGACGGCGGCGACAAGGGGCGTTTCTCGCCTGCCTGCTGGCCCTGCGTGGCGCCATCTTCTTTGGACAGCTTGTCTCCTAGACCTGCTGCCCATTAAATTGTAGAAGTTGGGGGGGGTGGCGTGTGAGTGTGTTTCTGGGTCTCGCCGCTCTGTGAATTCGCCTGTGTTCGGACTCCGCTGTTTCTCTGGGTTGGGGACCGTGACACCCCTGTCTCGGTTACAGGGCCGTGCGTGGCTCTGGGCACCCTACTGCTCCTTGCTCCGGAAGGCTGCCGCCGCGGCGAGTGCGGCACAGACTGCATTCGACTGCACTCCGTGTCGGTAAGATGGCCATTCGGAAGGTGTCGTTCTCTCCGTGACAGGCACTGGCCACTGTAAGAGACACAGACCTGGCATTTTTAGAGACGACTTCTGTTTATCCTTCCAATCAGAGAACTTCCCTTGTTGTGGAAATAATTCTAATCTATCAAAAACGTGGACAACGTCAAACTCATTTTTTAAATCCACATCGCAGCCACGCCAGTGCCTCCGGGGACTCGTGAGGACAGGGAAGAAGACACTGCCCTCACACACACTGCTGTGACATTTTCGAAGAAGGCGCCGCCTGTCGAGCACACAGCAGAGCGAGCAGCCAAAAAACACCGGCGGCAAGTGCGAGAGCGGCTTCTGGAGGTGCCATTGGCTCTGCCATCAGCAAGAGGAAGGAGGCCCAGCATTGCTCTGTCCAGGGGCAGTGAAAGGACTGCCACACAACCCGCCACTCAGTCCTTCGATTTAAAACCTATGTAAAATCAGGAAACCTGCCCAGAACAGGACTCACCGCCTTCAGAGAAGGGATTGTCGCCATCCGACTTCTCCTGGGCACCTGCCCATTGGCTGTCCTGCCTAATGAAACGATAAATGTATCCGTCCTCCCGTGGAAACAGAGGCGCAGCTCTGTCTCTAGTCCTAGAGTCCTCAAGAGACCATTTAAGAAAATACTCAACTCTGTGGGGTCTCAGAAGGTGCAGCGACAGACGGGACACAGAATCAACAGCCATCTTCTCACCTGGTGTCTTGCTCAGCAGCCTGTCGGGGGACTCTGGTATCCACACCGCGCTGGACAGAGCAGGATGCCAGGCGGCTGTCACGCAAGCCTTGGCCACCGGCCGATGTCCGACACCCCACGCTGAGTGAGACAGGGAGACCACGTTTGCCCTCACAGCCCCAGCCCGGACTGTGGCCCAGGGTGGACAGACATGGAACGGAAGCCGCGTCGTCGGTCCACGGGTACTTTCTGGAAAATCCTGGCTGTGGCCACTGCAGCCAGCGCTTGGGCTGGAAGAGTGGGGTGTGGGGGTGAGCCCTGCACCACGGCCTCCTGCAGCCCAGGCCACACGCCGGACCACTGCCTCCTGTGCAGGCTCTGCTCGTCGGAGAGACGGCCCTCACCTCTGCCTGCAGGGCTGGACCAGGGCGGGACTCTGGCTCGGCCCCCAAAACGCTGTGAGGCCCTGGGGGGGCCCCCGCAGGGCCCTGTGTCACGGGGGGTTGCTGGGGGCTCTGTGAGGAGCTGGTAAGAAGAACTGGGCAGCAGGTGGGAGGGTCTCCTATGGAGCAACATCTGCATGTGACCAGGAGCAGACGGTCTGGACATACTGACCTGCATCTGCCAGGCAACAGAGAGCTGGCCGAGCCCACAGCTGTGACCCCTCGGAATGTCCTAACCGGGGTGGGGCTGGACGCGTGCACCCCAAAGCTGGTGCTGGTGAAGCCGCACTGGGGCCTGGGGGTCCACGCTGAGTGTGCTGGGGCCTGCAGCTGGGGTCCCGGCGGCGAGCCCATCGCGGAGGCTGGAGGGCACCGCCTGCAGGGCTGAAAACCCAGGGGCAGCGCAGCCTGGACCTGTCTGGGCACAGGGGGTCCGCATCCCGGGACTGAGCGCAAGAAACCGTCTAGATGGCTGCCCAATGCCATCGAGTGTGAAGGGCCTTCCAGAAGGACGCGCAGGGGTGTCAGCACCGGCAGGCTTCAGCTTTTAAACCAGGTGTGGCTGCTTCCAAGCAAGTCACCAAAAGGCGAAGCTGCAACCCCGCCAGCCAGCCCCACCTAGTGGTGGCACACGGGACACTCAGGCGGCAGGAGGGCGGGGACACCGAGTGTGGGGACCCTCGGGTCGGGGAGGGAGGCCCCTCGCCACACGACATAGGAAAGAAAAGGCCCCTCATCTGGAGCTCACGCTGACGAAAAATAAACAGTGTGATTGAAAGGACAGAATTCAGCAACCATTCAAGTTTCGTAGGAAAAAAACGTGAGACTGTTGCCTTCTACGCAGGAAAGTTCAGAAATGACCAGAGAAAAGGCAGGAAGATGCCACCAAACAAAAAAGTGAATCCTCGATGAGAAACAGAGTAAGTTGGCAGGGAAGTCAGACAGGAGACGCAACGCAAGCCACCGTGGGACAGCGCCCCAGTGGACAGGTGACCGGACAGGACGGCAGGCTCGCACGCGTGGAGGAGAGGGGTGTGGACAGAAGGTGCGATCGGGACCTAAGTGCCTTAAAAGGCCCATCGCGCATGCGTAGCACCCAGCGTCGCGGCCTCTGCGGGCTGCGGCCGGCAGACACGGGCGCTGGGGGCATGAGCACCTGAGCGTGTGTTGACCACAGGAGTCCACCCGGCGAGGAGAGGCCGCCTCCCTCCACGCTCCCTGCTGCAGAAGCCGGCCTGGGGAAGAGAAAGGCCGGCCCGCGGGCTCCGCCCTCTGCAGCAGAAACAAGGGCACTGGCCGGCGTGACTGGAAACCCCCGCAGAGGCAGTCGGGAGACCCCTCAAACAGCAAAGATGGACCTGCCGCTGGACCTGGCACTCCCACGCGTGGGCACAGACCCGAGGGCGCAGTCTCCCACCAGAATGTCCCCAGCAGCACCGCTGCAATGGCCGAGACAGGGATGTGACCAGCGTGCCCATCGGCAGACCACGGAGGGCGAGCTGTGGTCCAGACACTCGGGAATTCTCGGCCATTGAAAATCAAGGAACTGCGGCCTGAGCTGCAACCCGGAGGGACCTGGAGGGGATCCAGTGCTCCGGCGGGTGGAGGTTTAGGGGTGCAGACCCAGGGTTTCTGACTCTACGTCCTGCCCAGGTGCCTGAGTCTCGGCCCAGCGCCCCTGGATCCGCGTGGAACCTGCCTTCCGGTTGCTTCAGGGCTGGACCGACTGCAAGGCAGCAGCTCCAGGGGCACCCTGAGGTGGGCAGCACCCACGGGGCTGAGCAGGCGACAGTTCTGGCAGCCCGAGGCACAGGCACCCCAAATGTCTTCCTGCCACGCCTGCGCCCCGCGCACACCTGAGGCCCCTCGGGTCAGTCCCTGAGCATCAGTGAGCGACGCCGACCAGTGTCCGAGGCCTCCCCGGCGCTCTGTCGCCCAGGTCTCCTGCACTCTGAAGAGCTGGGAGCAGTGAGAGCTTGTTTGCTCTTGCCCATCCCACTGGGCCATGGTGGGGTCTCTGCAGGATGCCTGTGCTTAGCTAAGGAGATGCCCCTCTGCGTATGTCCCAGCTCCCTGTCCGTCAGTCTGACCCACCACCCAGCACCCTTGAGCTCAGCACCTCTCCCCTGTGCTCGTGTCCCCTGCACCCGTGTCCCCCACACCTGTGTCCCTCACAAGTCAGTTCTGTCACTTGGCCAGTCAATGGAGACGTGTGGGTCTCATCCGTCACGATTTTCCTCAGCTCTCCATGCCCTGTGCCACCCCGCCCTGCGCTCTGACAAGCCCCATCCCCGGTGTCCGCCAGCCCTGCTGGGCCTGTCTTTGCAACGACTCTGGCCAAGCCAGCTCGTCCAGACCTGCCTCCACTTGCAGCGGGCTGGCCTTGGTCAGGGCTGCTGTCCAGTGGGCGCCGACCTATCCTGGCCAGGAGCTGCTCTGCCCACTGAACCCTCTGGAATGAGGCTCCATGGTTTGTAACGTGTGTGTTCAGTGCTCTGTTTCCTTTCCCGGGAAAAAGCCCAGCTTTGGCCAAGGCTCACCCTCAGCGCTGGGAGCTGACCACGCCCGGCCCCCTAGGGAGGGGATGTGGCCTGGTGCTCCCAGACACTGGACGTGCGGTGCGTCTGAGCAGAGACCCACGTTGCTGCCCTGCCCAGCAGACCCCTCCTCGCCAGCCTCACCCAAGGTGTGCGAGGTGTGGTCACATCACGGGGGCGGTGCGGGGGCAGACACAAGGGCATCGGTGGCCAGAAAATAGGGGGCAGGGTGGCCAGGCCTGCTACCTGCTGCCTCTGCCCGTGTCTGATGTCACAGGCGCCCACACCCCGGGACATTCCTCCGTCCAGGCCCGGGCTCCACTCAGATCGACCATCAAGAAGGCAGGTGGCGCCCCAGGAGGATGCTGAAGTGTACATCTCAGGACAGCGACAGAGACCAAGGAAAGAACCAGGCTGTGCTGGAAGGAGGTCGAGCCGTCAGGGGCACACAGGCAAAGGCTGCTGTGGAAAGAGCCAGATGCCAGGCCCCATGCAAATTAGATGCTAATTGCTTTCCACAAACAATATTTATGCAAATGGCCCCAGGGCCTCAGACGGAATGGATTCCTTGTCCTCATCCCATTTGTCACCGCCCAGCCTTTCATCTTTGGAGCTGCGGAACTGAGGACCCTCAGCCACAGCCCCACCGCACACAACCCCCCTCCTCCTGCTGCTCCTCCTCCTGCTCCTGCTCCTCCTCCTCCTCCTCCTCCTGC
>RJWH01008664.1:0-28620 GCA_004363575.1 Solenodon paradoxus
CCAGTTCACAACCTGGAGCTGAGGTAACAACCAAAATAACAACTAAATAAGTAAAATAAATGCTTCCTCCTTGCTTCCTTCCAGAGAGAGAGAGAGAGAGAGAGAGAGAGAGAGAGAGGAAGAAGAAGAGGAGGAGGAGGAAGAGGAGGGAGAAGAGGGGGGGGGGGGGGGGAGGGGGGGGGGGGGAGGGAGGGAGAAGTCAGGGCAAGACAATGGGACATTGACAGTGAATCCAGAGCCTTTTTCAAGAGATCCAGGTTTTATTCAAGATTAGTAATCTATTGTTATACAACCTAATTCGCTTAATGGTTCAAAGTCCCTTTCCTTAGTGCACAGTTGAGTATAAGGCTTAAAATTATAAGCAATAGATGGAAGATAAGTTTAAGTTGGTGATGTACGTAGGTAAACTTACTAAAGGATCAGACTGACAGGAAGGCAATCACACCACTGCAGAACCTTGAGGGGATAAGGTCCCAACCTAAAGTGGATCAATGAAAATTAGAGGAACAGTCCCAGTGGCAGGGAGACTATGTCAAATATAGAATACAAAGTGTGGGGCAGTCATCTGCCTCCCTATTTATGAGACCAAATAAAGCACTGTGGATGGAGATGAAGTCTTGCTTCTCATAATACCTCACCAAGTATAATTTTTGTATCACTGTGTTTTATGACTTGAAGTTTCCTTCATTGACTTTTTCTTTTGTTTTGCTCCTGAAAGAAAACCTCTTTCCTTTCCCACTTTATATACTCATTTCCATCCCTTGTGACATCCCAGTAACAGCATCATATTGATTTGGGTTATGTGGTTGAATGCAACAAAAATGGCTTCTGGCTAACTTTAGCAAAAAATGAACTTTTCAGAAGGAACTGGGACATTACATCAATTACAGGACTAGATAAGAAGCCAAATCATAACAAGGAAAATTACAGACGATCACTTCAGAATCACCAAAAGGATGAGTGAAATCCAACTATTTTTGGTTTTATATCATTGTGTTCAGGATGGAATTTCCTTTGTTGATAGTTCCATGGAGATCATGTGAATTGGGGGAGGGCAAGTGTCCCAGTGCTGGTGCCCATGGCAGAGAGACTGCATGCTGGGCCTGTATCATCAGTGACAGTCATTTCAGCCATGTATGGACGTGCTTCTACGTGCAGCAGTAGCTTGAAACTCAGAGAAATGACCTTGCAGGCTCAGCTCTTGCAAATGCAAGTCTGCCAACCACTCTTAACTTTATAACTGAACACGTTCTGTTGCACCTCCTACACTTGGTGCATTTTATCCTTTACCTTAACAGAGAAATTTCTCATTTTCATATCTAACTTTCATTTTGAACATTCATCTGGGTTTTAATTCCCCCACTCTTGCCCACTAAGTAATTCAGTTTATCAAAAAGAAAAAGCAAGATAGGGCTGCAGGAAAGCCACCCCCCCTGCAAAAATTTTTATCTATATCATGCTACCCAACAGAACATTTTACAGTGATGAAAATGTTCTGTATCTGGACTGTCCATATGATAGCCATCAGCTCACCAAACATGCCTGTTAAGCACTTACGATGTGACTAATGGAACTGAGGAACTAAATTTTATATGACTTCCAATAATTTTATCTAAATAGTCAAATTGGGTAGCGGCTACCATATTGGACAGTATAGAATGGATATATAGTCTCTAAGAAATTCCATGTACTATATATGCAGAGTCTATATGACTTTTATGTCCTACTATACTCATGTTCCATGAATGTGGGCGTTAAAAGCTCAATTAAATGTTTTACTGAGAAAGTTAAAAGCAACTCTGTACCCACTATATAAATATGGAAAGTGAGCTACCTTGTGGCTAAATGACTTGCATCAAGTCATCCAAAATCTTATCCATCACAGGTAAACATGTGAAGTCCTAGGAAGCCCTGAGATCTAGCTCTGGCTTGCCCTAGGCATTTGACCTTGGGAAAGTCCAGTTTTTTCTTTCAGTTTTTGAAACTAGGGGACCAGACTAGGTGCTTTCAGTCTCCCTTTCCAGTAATAAAAACCTTCATTTTAATTTTTCTCATCTCTTTGTTTTTCCCAACATGTTCTCAGGTGAAGTAAAAGCAGTAAGACGCTGAAGGACAGGGGTCACAAACAGGAATGACTGCCAGGGAAATGAATTACACTTGACTGATGGGACCTGTAGTAGATTGGACAACACATGTCCCAGCCAATCATGTGACTGGGAATGTTAGCCCATATCTGGAGATTCTGGTTTTCAAAGAGATCTCAGAAAGCCTTTTTTTATTGTTCAAATCTAAAACAAAAATAAAAAATTAAAGGAAGGGTGCAGGTAGGAATGAAGGCAAGCAGGCAGGTAGGAAGAGAAAGGGAAAAAAAAGCATTTTTGTTTTCTTTTTATTTAGTTGTTCACACCTTGCTTCCCCCCCAGGCCCAGGACTCAAATGGGGTGGGGAAGGTGGGGGCGAGGATGTTGGGATGGGGGCCTGCACTCCTTCAGCAACAAATGACCTAACCACTAATCCACCAGGGTGTGCCAAAACAAATTTTAAGAAAAATCTCAGAAATAAGTAAAACTCATCCAGAGGCAGAGTGTGACACAGATTCTTTAGATTATGTCTAAAAATCTGAATCACTCAAACTCTGTCCCTTCAGAGAATCACTCAAACTCTGTCCCTCCCTTGAGAATTTTTTACTTCTTCCACACTCATGTAGTCTCCATTTAAAGTTATATTTTCAACTTCCTTTTCTGGGCTCCAAATATGATTTACATTAAGAATTTGATTGTTAGGTCAAGCCGTGACACCACTATGGTAGTGAAATTGGCTTTGTGTCTAGTTACTGGAACAGAGCAAAGTTATTATAATGTAGCAATGACTGGCAGATACTCTGTTTTACATTTATCATTTGCAATTCTTTGAGGGGAATACCAGGCTCAGTGATTCACTATAATTTGTGCTTTATAATAAATATAGTCACCGTGTTCTCAGGTAAAATTGTAGATAACTACTGCCTGGAAAATCTATTTTTTCACTAAAGCATTAGTGTCAGTTTCAGGAATCTTAATTGCAGTAAAAGAGCACGAACACTAGATGGCAGCATTATATCATTAAAGAGACTCAGACCTTGGCCTTGAAGTATGTTTATAAAAATGATCTCACACAATGTCAAATCAGTCCGTGTGCCTTTCAGGTGTTTTCTCAGCTGGTGAATTTCTTTAGATTTTTTTGATCAGTTATTTTTGGAATCTATTCTTGTAGTGACTTAAGCCATTCAATCTCAAAAAGACTACATTTTTGTGAATTTCAGTGTTACCTTTTTTTTTTTTTTTTTTAAAGAAAAGCAATGTCCTTGCTTACTTTTACCTTCTGTGTTATAGGTTCCTGGGAAAGGTGAATGCTGTATTTTGTAAGAGAAATTCTGAATGGTTAAGACTTGTGTTCTGGAATCCCCAAAGTAGCAGTGCAGGAGAAAGACCAGATAATAAGCAGAGAATCTCTTTTTAAACAAAAGAATTGCACCTCTGTGTACTGTGGAAATAAAGCCCAAATTCAGATCTCAACTAGAATGCTTAAAAAACTGAGAAATTGTTTCTCCTTATCCTTCTCTTTCACCCACTCATACATATCTCAGCTGTTTTTGCAGCAGGCCACAGGAGACTGCTATCTCCTCACCATTCAAACAAAACCTGCATCTCACCACAGTAGATGTGTATATCCAGGGTACCATTTTCTACCTAACAAAGTAATAATTTCTTAATATCACATATCCAGTATGAATTCTAATTTTCAATTGTTTCATAAACGTTCTCAATTCTTTGAAAAAAAAATGTATTCTTTTTACCCTTCCTTGCCCCTCCCCTTAGACAATTACACCTGACATGGTCCTCGTGTCCAGACGTGGGTATCTGTCATTCGGAGGAACAGTGTCAAGGCCCAATGAGCAGGGTCTGACTTGGACTGTTTGACCCTGAGGGCTCACTCCCAAAGTAAACCCTCCTGAAATGGAGGGCAAACTTGCCTCCTCTCCAGTCTTAGAGGAGACACACTTTGGGTTAACCATTTTTATTTGTGAGTACCAATCACGAGTTCAAAATTCAATTCTCAGTGCAACCAGATACAAACTTAGCAATATTGTAACTGTGAAGAATGTGTGTGTGTGTGTGTGCGTGTGTGTGTGTGCGTGTGTGTGTGTGTGTGTGTTTGTGTTTCCTTCTTTTACCCTCTTTTAGTGGTAAGAACCTATCTGTTGAATTACTCTGCTTCTTGGGGACAACTGCTTGCCACCAAGACATGAAGAAACCTGAGGGATGTTATGGACACTCTTCCCCTAAAATGTCCGCCTGCTCTGAAGCGAGAGTACACATTTTCAGATGACTTGGAGATCACAGACTCATGCTTGGCCCCGACGTGAAGAACGTTTGGTGTTTTCGACCTTTGTTGCCTGTGACAGCTGTGCTGTGTGTATAGGATGTACAAGCACACTTGTACCAAGAAGAATGTGAGTGACAGCTGTCTCTTCAACCTACAAATCCACTCGCTGAGGAAGGTTAGTTTGCTGTTTTCTTTTGTATTGTTTTGTTTTCTCCACGCAAGGCCCACAGGGGCTCGGAGGTGCATGGATTGCTGCACTGGAAGCTCGCCATCTGGAAGCAGAGAGCCCAGAGCAGCTCCAGGCTCCAGACACGGTCGGTGAGTGAGGAGCACGCACGGTGCAGGGCAAGCCGCCATCTTCCCAGAGGCTGAGCCCTGTACTCGCCCTCAGTTGCTAATCCTACTCCTAGAAATGTGCCTCAAGGGAGAATTATGCCTCTGCATAAAGGGTGATGTGGCCAAAAGGACATGCATTGTAGTATTGTTTAAAATGGAAAAATTAGCAATAAACTGAATGTCTAGAAAACGTTAAACCAACTGTGGCAGGTACATCCGTTAAACAAAAGAATTCAGACTTTATATTGACTCGATCCAGGTTAGTGACATTATTGAAATGTGTTTGCTATATTAACTGGGAAAAGCAAATTCCGAAATAGTTTATGCCCTATGGTTCTGTTTTGATAAAATATTCTGGAATGACATACATGCAAAGGCTAATAGTGATGTCTCTAGATGATAGAATTTGGTTTTATATTTTCTCCCTCTCCCCCTATGATTTTTTTTTAATCTTATTCTTTTCATACAATAAATACATATGACCTGCATAGTAAGGAAAAATTAATAAGTAGATTCCAAGTACAGTTGCAGTCTGAAGATCTCAGTGCGTTTAATTCGGCGCCCTGTGTGCTCGGCGGAGTAGTGCTTGGGCGCAGTCCACATACATCCCAGAGTCCTTATGTCCAAAGGCTGGCGGGAACAACCAAATAAAATGAATATCGTTCCTCCTCCTCTCTCTTCCTGCCTGCCTGCCTCTGCTTGCCTGCATTCTTGCCTGAACCTTTCCTTTAAAAAAAAAAAAGTCTGTGGCCAAGGGAGACAGGAAATTTGAAGTCAGAAAAGTAAGCATGAGCATCAGCAAGGAGATTGGAACGAAGGCAAGACCCCCGACCCCCAGCACTGCAAGGTTTCCAGGAAAAGATCAACCCAGGATGGAGAAACCCAGTGAGCCACAGGTCATGTCAGGGACAGTACCTGCTTCAAGTGAACGTGTGAGGTGACAATGGACCCCACCCATTCCCCTCATTTTCTCCTTCTAAAGGCTAATTCTTGATACATAAATCCGAGTTTCTACAGCTTTATAAAAGTGGCTTCCAAAGTTTTGGCCTAGGGCAAAGAAGAGTGTTATTTTTGCATGTTTGTCCCTGCTCTAATCCAGACAAAATCCCTACATGTGTCGGGAAGAAGATTCAACCAATTTTCTATCGATTGTTCTTTTTAAAAAGGGACTTTGTTTCATGTAAGACCATTTGAACTTGTTCTTTTGAACAAACACCTTTAACTCAGAAATATATTAGATACTCAGAATAGGGTCCTGAGATTGGTGGGCCTCTGTTAATTTTTCTGTTATTATCCATGTTTCCAGTCTTAGCTAAATAGGCTAAGGCACTCTTAGACAACATCTCTAAACCATGGAAATGTGCCAGATGATCCACAAACCCATCAATGTACTCTCTTTTTAAAAAAATTAGGGCTTCCTCATTTGTATGACCGAAAGACTATTCTTTGTGACAGTATTAGCTGAAGCAAAACTCAATGTCAAAGTTCTATGGGTACTGTAATTTGACTTACAGTTTCATCTCCGGATTTGCTAAAGTGGTCCAAATTTAATTTTCATTGATTTGGAATTCCTGACTTTTCATTGCTTGTATCTAAGTTCAGGGAGCTTATATTTAGCCAAGGTCTTGAGAGGTATGTGCCCCGGTTCTCCGTCGTCATCCATAGGGGACCCTCCAAGCTGCGCCCAGTGCCCCAAGGGCTGAGAGCCCCTGCCCCACCCTGTATGTCGAATACTTCACCAGAAAACACTCACAATTCGAATCAGTGTTGGTGGAAATTCCCCGACATTGCATCAATGATTTTTTTCTCAAACCAAATGTTACGTTCTCCAAGTCTGATGAATACGAGGAGAGTGTCTCTATTCTAAATGGAAAAATAAATAAATCTCACAAGTTCTGAAACTAGTATCTATCGTTTTCCTAATCTGTCTTTTTCTTAGATATTATGTACCTAGAAGCTAGATATAACTTAACTTTATTCAACTCTGTTAAATCTTCCATTCTTTTTTACATCGTAATGACTCTAAATGATACTCTCTGGTTTGGAACTTACTTAGAGTTACCATGTACTTATCTAGTTTTAAATCATACTGATGTGGGGGTAACCTGGTAGCTCATGTGTTGAGCCCAACCATCTCGGTTCAAGACCTGAGCTGTGGGGGAAACAACTAAATAAATAAAGTTGCTTCTTCCGCCTCTCTTCCCCGCCACCTGTTGGCTGCCTACCTTCAATCCTGCCACTTTCCTCTTTAAAAAAAAAAATCATGCTGATGTGTATGACTTCTTCTTAAATGGGTATATTATCCCATATCCCATATCCCATATCCTTTTTATAGACATTTTAATGTTTCTTTTCCTATCACTCCATCTCTAGAACGTGTTCAATATGTGCAGACATCTTGTATTTCCCTTGTGACACAACAGTAGCAGAGCATACCATCAAGAGCGCAGGCTCTAGACTCGGAGAGCTGAATTTGAATATCAGCTCTACCACTTAAAAACAAAATAATCTTCAGCGAATTGCTGTGTTCTCCAATGCCTTAGTTTCTTCTTTTTTTACTGAAGCAGCTTTGAGTTACAAAATAATGTGTTTAAATGTGCAAGTTCACCCTTCATCAAATACATGATAACATATGACGCCCATCACCAAATCTCTAATAGTCCTCCCCCAATATCCACTGGACCCCCAATACTGTTTTCCTACTCCCCACCCCTTCCCGCTCTCATAATCTCAGTTCTGTTGTCAATGGCTGAGTTCGTTTTTGTTTTGTCTGTTCATTAACTTTGTTTCTTTGCATTCCACATTTGAGAAAGATCATCCAGTATTTGTCTTTCCTCTTCTGCCTTATTTCACTTACCATAATCCTCTCTAGTTCCATCCGTGTTGTCGCAAATGGCAGGATTTCATCTTTCTCATGACCGTATGGTATTCCACTGTGTGTCTATACCACATCGTCTTTACCCTGTCACTTTTGATGGACGCTTAGCTTATTTCCAGTTCTTGACTATTGTAAATAATGCTGCAGTAAACATGGGAGTGCATGCATGTATATATTTCGTGTTTTTGTGTTTGGGGGGTAAATGCTGGATAGCATTTTGGAATAGAAGCTGGATAGCAGGACCATATGGAATTTTCATTCTCAATTTTTTGAGGAATCTCCAGACTGCTTTCCGTAATGATTGCACGAGTTTCCACTCCCACCAACAGTGTAAACGGGTTCCCTTTTCTCTACATCCTGACCAGTATTTTTTGTTTCCCATCTTTTGGATAATAGCCATTCTCACAGATGTGAATTAATATCTCACTGTTACTCTGATTTGCATTTCCCTAATAACAAGAAATGAGGAACATCTTTTCATGTGTCTATTGACCATCTGTAGGTCCTCTTTGGAGATATGTCGGTTCACATCGTCTTCACATTTTTTATTAAATGTTTTTGTTTTCCTATTGCTGAGCTTTATGAGTTATGTATCTATTTTGTATATTAACCCCTTGTCAGATATATGATATGAACTTATTTTCTCACATTTAATAGGCTGCCTTCATTTTATGATCGTTGCTCTTTTGCACTGTGAAGATGCTTTTTAGTTTGATGTCGTCCCATTTGTTTATTTTTGGCTTTCTTTCCCTTGCTGCTAAAATCAAGTCCCTAAAGACGTCGCTATGGGTGATGTCATGCAATGTGTTGGCTGTGTTTTCTTCTATGATTTTCTGGTTTCTATCTAACATCCAAATCTCTACTCCATTTTGAATTCATTTTTGTGTAGGGTTTCAGAGAGAGATCTAGTTTGTTTTCTTTTTCATGTGGCTGTCTAGTTTTCTCAGTACCACTGGTTGAAAAGATTTTCGTTTCCCCATTATATGCTCTTGGTTCCTTTGTCATAAATTAACTGGTCTTATATAAGAGAATTTATTTCTGGAGACTCAACTTCTATCCCACTAATTTGTGTATCTGTTTTTGTTCCAGTAGCATACAGTTTTGGTTACTACTGTTTCCATAATATAGGTAGAAACCCAGGAGTGCAATACCTCCATTTATGTTCTTTTTTCTCATGATTGCTTTGTCTTTTAGGGGTCTTTTGAAATTCCATGTGAATTTAATTTTTTTGTTCTATTTCCTTGAAAAATGCCTATGGAATTTTGATAGGGATTGTATGAAATCCATACATCAATTTAGGTAAGATAATCATTTTAACAACACTAATTTTTCCCGACCATGAGCTTGGAATATTTTTTCATTTCTTTGTATATTTTGCTATTACTTTTAACAATGTCTTGTGGTTGCACATTTTGCTTATCTCTTTTGTTAACTTTATTCTTAGGTATTTAATTATCTTTGTTCCTATTTTATTTCTTAATTTATTTTTCTTCATCTCATTGTTTACATATAAAATGAAAAATATTTTATATACGATTTTGTAGCCCATCACTTTACTCATTCATCAATTCTCATAGTTTTTTGTTTTTTTGTTTTTCATAGTTAGGGTTTTCTATGAATATTATCATGTCACCTATAAATAGGGATGGTTTTACTTCTTGTTCAATTTGCATTTCTTTTATTTCTTCTTCTTACCTAATTCTCTGACTAGGATTTGAATAACAATGGTAAGAGTGGACACCCTTGCCTTGCTTCTGATCTTAGAAAATCTTTTCAGTTTGTCACCACTGAGTATGATGCCAGCTGTGGCTGTGAGTTTATCATAGACTTTATTATATTAAAGTAGCTATTCCTTCTATTCTTATTTTATTGAGAGATTTTTATCATAAATGGGTGCTGAGTTGGTCAAATACTTTCTCTGCATCTATTGATAGGATCATATAGTTTTTCTCTTTATTAATGTGGTTTATTACATTGATAAATTTATATGTATTGACACATGCTTGCATCCCTGGAATATATCCCACTTGGTATGATAGGATGATCCTTTTGATGTTTTATAGAGTTTAGTTTGCTTATATTTTTGTGAGAATTTTTGCATCTATACTCATCAGATGGATAGATCTAAAATTTTCTTTTTTTGTTCTGTCATTATCTGCTTTTGGTATCATTGCAATGTTGACTTCATAGAAAGTGTTTGGAAGTGTCCTTGTTCCTTAATTTTTGGGAGAGTTTGAGAATAGATTTTGATTCTTCTCTAAAGGTTTGGTAAAGCTCACTCATAAAGCCATCTAGTCCCAGGCTTTTATTTGGGGGGAGACTTTCGAAGACTTCTTCAACTTTCTTACTTGTTATAGATTTGTTCAGGTTTTCTGCGGCTTCCTGACTTTCAGTCTTGGTAGGCTGTCTGATTCTAAGAAATAGTCATGTCCTTTAGGTTTTTCATGTATTGTCATATAGCCGCTACAGAAGTCTCATGATGTTTTCTATTTCTGATGTGTCTGTTTTAACTTCTCTTCTTTCATTTCTGATTCTAGTTATTAGAGTTTTCTCTCTTTTTTTCTCAGTGAGCCTAGCCAGAGATTTATTATGTTTTCAAAGAACCAGCTTTATGTTTTATTGATCTGAATTGTCTATTTTATTTCTATTTCATTTATTTCTGCTCAGTTTTTTTATTATTTTATTTCTTGAACTGACCTTTGACTTCAGTTGTTCTTATTTTACTAGTAGCTATAGGTATATGGTTAAATTGTTTATTTGATATTTTCTTATTTCTGGAGGTAGAACTGAATTGCTATGAACTCTCTCTTAGTGCTACTTTTACTGCATTCCAGAGGTTCTGATAGCTTGTGTCTTCATTCTCGTTTGTCTCCTAGTATTTTTTTTAATTTCTCTTTTAGCCTCCACATATTTTAGGATTTTCCAACTTCCTTTTTGTGATTGATTTCTGGTTTTATGCTGTTGTGATCAGAGAAGATGTGGTATGATTTCAACCTTCATAAATTTGTTCACACTTATTTCGTTTCCCAAAATATGGTCTATCATTGAGAATGCCCCATGAATTCTTGAGAAAAATGTAAATTCTGCAGGTATTGTGCAAAGTGTTCTATAAATTTCTATTAAACCCTTCTGTTCTAATTTGTCATTTAGCCCTCCATTCTGTTTGGTGCTCTGTGTTTATTTCTATAGATTAAGCTAAATTACTTTCCTTTCCTGCCTTAATGTAATGACCTTGTCTTAGGGCATAAGGTTGACAACCTGAGTATTGGTTCCCAATACCGGCTTTTCTATTGTTGTTGGACCTCTGTACCAGTCAGAATGGTTAGAGCTCTAGAACCAGCACTTTGCTAAGGCCAGAGAGTCCAGCTTTCAGAGTCGGAGTCAGGGCAGGGAATTCAGAAGCTTCCCCCAGAAACATAGGCATGCACAGCAAAGCACAAGGAGAGAGACCCAGGAGGTGTGGGCCCCAACCACAAGCAGACCATATGCCTAACAGATGCCATTGGTATATGGCAGTTGGGTATTTCCCAGTGTCCTCAGGAGTTGGTCTAAGCAAGGCACACTCCTCCTGAGAAAGTGTCTCAGTCTTCTAGTTGGGCAGGAGCCCCAGCTGGTAACCACATCAAATAAGCCTTGGATCTAAGGATGGAAGCTCTAGCAAGTAGCAGGCAGATATGCAAAGCTTTTTAGCAGTAGCCCCGGCAGATGTGAAGTTACTGTTTTGCTGGAGACTCTCTAGTGATTCTCCCTGAGAGAGCTGCTAAAGGCTGCTTGCAGGAAATCATTTAGATATCTGTACCCCGGCTTCAGCCCTGTCACTGGGCCTCACCCCAGGTAGGTGACCCCTGCCCCAAGTCTGGAAAACTGTGAGAACAATTTATCTGGCATCACAAGTGTGCTGATGGCATGAGGGTGGAGTGTTTGCCCTCAAGGCCCTGCTGCAATATGGTGCCATGAAGACAAAAGAGAACCCAGTACTCAGCAGTGTCTCCATTCACAGGAAGACTATTTCTCTTTCTTATTTCCAATGCTGAAGTTTTCGGTTCAACAGATAAATGTCCTGCAGTCAGGTCTGTGCACCCTTCATCTATCAGAGAACTGTGCTGTCTGTCCTGCATTCTTTGCTCTCCAGAATCCTATTTTTCTCCAAAGAAAAACCCCTCTGGCATATCCTAGTGATCTAGTGGATGAGCCTGCCACCTCTAACTGGCATAAGTCACATACATTATAAGGATCCGGATTCACATGCCAGGACAGGGAGTAACAATCAAGATGAACAACTAAATAAAATGAAAATGCTTCATCCTCCCCCTCTTCCTTCCTGTCTGCCTTTCTACCTTCATCCTTGCCTGCATCTTTCCTTTAGAGAAAGAAAAAGGGGAAAAACCTATATTTTTCATGCTAGGTTTTACTTGATTGTGGGTCAGTTCCCAGGTGTGGGACTGCCCTCTGTGGGGGCAAACTCCTTAGTCCTGGGAAGAGGGTCTATATTACTGGCCCCTCCCCATGCAACCCAGAGTCTCAGTTCCAGACAACATTTACACCAAGACTGATCAATCTACACTTCACACTTCTCTTTGTGGAGATGCTGGTCCCAGTTCTTTTTCAAAGATCAGAGTTGTTAAATTGGTGTCATTTTGTTGTGTCTGTAAGGAAAAGGTGAACTAAGTTCTGACAATCTGCCATCTTGGAACCATGTCTTCATTTCCTCGTCTGTAGACTAGGGTAATAACAGATACTGTCACCTAAAGTTGTTTAAAGATTTAAATGACCTAGTGTATATCAAGCACACAGAAAAGTATGCAAAGTAGATATAGACCACTTTTCAGATTTCCATAAATGCTGGTCAGAAAGCAAACTATTCTAAAGTGAATCATGTTTTCTCAGAGTACAAGAGTACTAGATATCTGTATACTTTTGTTTGGTTTTATTGTTCATTTGTTTGGATAAACCTGGCATCAGATGACTGGTTATCCTGCAAAAGTCTAAAGAAATGAAAATAAGGCAAATGTAAAAAAACTCTGTGGTTAATCATAATAGTAATATTATACTAATTCCATATTACTAAACTAATGAAACTTTTGTTTCTATAGATGAGTAACACTTTGTCCTAAGAAATCTTTTTTTAAGGAATAAAGAAGCAGATAGGAATGAAGGCAAGTAAGCAGACAGGCAGGAAGAAAGAGGAGGAAGAAGTATTTTTAATTTCTTTAGTTGTTTATATTGGCTATTCCTCCATTCCCCAGTGGTGAATCCAGGTGCTTGGGCTTTACATGGAATCACAGACTTAAAGCCCGAGCCACCAGGGCACGCCTGTCGTTAGAAATATTAGCCTAGCATCTACTTTCATTGGATGGTAATGCCCTTATGTACCAAGTGTCCCTAAATATGAAAGACCCATAAAAAAGAAAAGTCAAGTAATTTCATGCTTTCATTTAGCAGCGTGCATCCAGAGAGCAAGCCTTGATAGATTTCATAGAGTTTACCAGGAAGATGAGGAGGGCTTATCCTTTTGACAAAGACTTTAAAGAATTATAACATACAAGTTATATTCCTTTGTTATTCTGGATACTAACATTCAGGTTTGCAAGATACAATATTGGGGTTTTTCATCTC
Source organism: Solenodon paradoxus (assembly GCA_004363575.1). Classification (NCBI taxonomy): domain Eukaryota; kingdom Metazoa; phylum Chordata; class Mammalia; order Eulipotyphla; family Solenodontidae; genus Solenodon; species Solenodon paradoxus. Next base: position 13,196 of record RJWH01008664.1, read on the forward strand.
AAACCACCTATGAGAAAGCTACAGATCAGAGCCTAGTGCTCCTTAGTCAAGTAACTATGTGTGTGTTGATTTAAAATCCTTCCAAAGATAACCCTCTCTGCTGTGAAGAGAGCTTCTTAGCCCTAGGCATTTCATTCATCATTCTTAACTTTTGCTGGGAAAAAAAAGTTAGCTGTTCACCTTTCTCTAAAGATCAAATCCACTGTGTTCAAGACAAATTGCTTCCTTCTTAGAGCTTTAAAAATATATATTTACTCCTAAATCCTAATGAAGATATATTACTTCAAAGAAATCACAAAATAGAGGTCCAAAATACATCTTTTGTGTGAGTCCCAAGAAAAGTCAGTTAGGTTATAGACATAAAAGGTTTTGCTGCCTTGAACCATCCCTTAAAGTGTTCCTCCAAGCTCTCTTCAGTCTGTGCTAACCAACAGCCTTGGAGGTCAAGGAAGGGCCATCCCTTGGAAATGACTTTTATCTCTGACACAGCAGAAGAACAGTGAGATGATTTTTTTTTTTCCATTTAAGCAGGATAATTCTGCAATCCTTTCATACAGTATATTCAGAGGGAAAGACCAAAATAGCAATGAGAAATACTTTTCATGAAAGATGTAATAACAATTCTCTTTACTCCACTCTTAGAAAGCAAATGGCTGAGCTATTCGATCAAAGAGGTTTTCAAAACGACAGTGAGGCCTAGAAGAACTCTGGCCTCCACTTAGTCAAGGACAAAAATACCACTCTGAAGGACAGATACCATCTCTCTCTTTTCTCGTAGAATCTCAGAGTTCTTGCGGTGTGCACCCCAGTCAGAGGTCTTTATAGCAACACACGTGAGGGGGAATGATCTGTGGAAATCCTGAGTGATTTCAAAAGGCCACCAGCAAGACAGTGCATCTAAGGACAATACATGTCCTGATTCTGATAGCTACATTTCCTTTTCTCCAAAACAAGAATAATCCTGAGTACCCAACCACTACATGACCATAGAAACACACGTTTTTCTTTTTAAGAAAAACCGTTTGAAAGTATAATGTGGAAAAACAAATATCATCTTAATGAGGGTCTTTATTGTCCTCCAGATACTTCCGGCCACAATAATGTCTACTGAGGAGCACAGATTCAGGTCCACTTGTTTTCAAACCCAGTCCCTGAAGCCCCGTTTGGGGCAACATGAAGAGTCAGTTGGAACTCTGCCTTTCTACCCTGACTTCAGCCAGAAAAGTTCTACGTGCAGCTGTTTAAAGGGGTCTCTCTCTCTCTCTCGCTCTCTCTCTCTCTCTCTCTCTCTCTCTCTCTCTCTCTCTCTCTCTCTTTAAATTCTTTTAATAATTTTGACTAACCCTATTCCTTTAAATATTGATGAATGGAAGTAAAGAGAAGGAAAATAACCAGAGAGAAGTACTTGTGAAGGAATGAATGATGGATCCCAGAAACCCAGGTTCACATTCTGGGGGCTGGGGAAGACAATCAAGATAAGTAACTAAATGGAATGAAAAGAATGCATCTTCCTCCTCTCTCTTCCTGCTTTCTTGCCAAATCACCTTCATTCCTGCCTGTACCTTTCTTCTAAACAACAAAACAACAACAACAACAAAAAAGAATGATGGAAATCAGAAATCAACACATAAAGTAAGCCACCAGTGCCTGGGGTCTGAAGAAGCAGGGGAGATGAACTTGGATTGTCCTAGGTATTTCAAATATCTTGAAATACCCAAGAGGATGTGGGATTCCTCAAACATGAATAACCAAACCCAAGATGAATTTTATTGATTGCCTTAATATTGGTCCCTCCCCCTTTGAAGCTCATTTCCTTGTATAACTGTGAAAAAACAAAAGGCAGCATCACTATTGACTCTTTGATCATAAATTATGTATCCTCCTACAAATTAATCTGAGTGATTCTTATCCTTCCGTTTCCCCCCACCCCCTCACTTTCAATTCTAAACTCCCCCTCCTTTCTTTGGATAGCTCTTCAAACCCCATCCTTCATAAGACTTTATTCTGTATTACTAAGGTCAGTTTGGTCTGGCATAATTGCATGTAAATTGTATTATTCAAAAGTATCAATTCAAACTTTCTTCTGTGGCCAATTTTGTTTTGTGAGAAACTTAGGAAGTGATTAATATTATTTATGTTAAATAATATGAGATCATATAAAACTAATATAAAATATTAGACATAGAATCAGATAATACAAGGAAGCAGCTGGAAGGGTCCGTAAGAGGCCTTTCAAATGACCACTGCCCACTTCACGGAGTGATATCCATAGTCTCTGACAATCAGAAACAATCAAAAGCATCCAAAGACTTTAAATTATGTGTGTGAAATAAAATTATTTTCCTATGATGGCTTCTCTTCTTGGTTAAATAATCTCAGTTCCATAGTCTTTTCTGATTTTTTTTTTTAATTTTCTAATTCTGATATATTATCTTTTAACTGGTTCTGCATATCCTCCTCCCATCTTGAAATACAGGACTATCCACTAGGTTACAAAAAGGGTTACACGAGAAAAAAAATAAATAAACATTTTTCCCAAGCATCCAAAGTCTATATATATTTCTTAAGAGGAAGGAAGGTGGCAGAGAGCAGGTAGGAAGAAGAGAGAGGAGAAAGAATTTGTGTTTATTTACTTGTTCGTTTCAGTTGTTTGTGCAGCGCCAGGCAGCCAACCTGGGTCCTTAGGCTATCTCTGAACTTCACCCCAGGCACAGACTTAACACCTGAGTCACCAGGGCATGTCTCTTTTCTCTATTTCTGTACAAAGGCACTTATTATATTGTCTTACATTTGCTTTTATACATATTTACCTGTCCCACAATTCTGACTTTGCCCCTAGTGTTTTGTACGGTAATGCCACTCAATAAATGTTTAATCCCTTAGCCTGTGGACCAGGATGGCAAAGATGGGATTAAAGAATTCAGTTCAGCTTGAAACCTGAATCCCAAGGATGGGCTGTATTTCCACGCCACTCAGAAGCGATCTGGTAAACCAGTCAATACTATTTCAGCTCCTTTATGGCTAGGAGGAATGATGAATTTAGATGTTTTATCCCCATTCTATTACATACTACAAACCTGGAAGAGGCACCAAGGCATGAAAGCGTCAGTATTGTTAAATAACAAAAGTAAAAATCTGCCAACAATATAGAATTCACATTTAAAGATGAATTTTCACAAATGTGAAATGTTTCCTTAATTTTACCAGTCTGTATGGCTCCCTTTTTTCCTTTTCCTTCCAAGAAAGAACATACCCCTCTCCTACTGAGCTGAACCAACCAGGACATAGCAATCCCATCGTCCTATGTGGTGTTTCTAGGAAACAAAAGCAAGGACTGTACGTTATCTGGATAACACTGACTTCGGTGTTACCAGTGTCAGGTCTTCACTTTCCTCTTAGAGTCTCTTAGCTTAGTTGTTTTCATTCTGTTTCTGATTACCACTGATTTATTGGATATTTGACCTCCTAAATGTGGCTTACAGGAGACCAAAACCCACTAAAATAAAAACCAGCATTGCAATAAAGCAGGCCTGAAAAAAATGAAACAGTGCTGCCAACTTAATGATTCCATCCTTAACACACCACTGGCAAGAACCAATATATTTCCCCCAAGACTTAATGAGAATCATTTTTCCTTTATTACCCCGCTTTTTAAAACGTGCGACAAAGGAATAGCCAAGTACACAAATCTTAGGTGCACATCTCAATCAATTTTCACACAGCTAGCCCGCCCCTGTCACCAGTAGGGAGATGTACTGGTCCCCAAATCTACCATTTACGTGCACTGCCTACCCGCCTCCACAACCCCACTCGGTAACCCATCTCCGTGCTAACGCTAGATGGGTTGGGCCTGCTTTCCAGCTTTATCTAAATGGACTCATACAATATGTGCTCTCTGTGTCTGCTTTCTTTTGCTCCAAATTTTGTGGGTAAGATTCACCTGTGATTTTTGCCCAGTTGCACTTGTTTGTTCATTGTCACTGCTCTATAGAACACCCTTTTAAAATTGCTGTTTCAGAAGCATCTAAACAAACAAGTACTCTGCGGAAAAACAATTTCAGACACATGCATCCCAGTGTTAGAATATAAAAAGCTTTCGTCAAAAGGGGAAACAGTGAATAAAACAACCTTTTGAAATAGCCTGAAGTCAGCAGCTGTGTGAGGAGAGAATAGTTAAAAAGAGCTCTGTGACATAGGCCAGCAAAGCAGTGTTGGAAAGAAAAGCCCAGAAATGAGTCAGGGATCTTAGTTCAAAAGAAAATAAAATTTGCCTCCTGAGAAGGTTTTGATTGAGGCAGTTTTTGTGCTTATTATCTCTTTAGCAAAATCTTCCTTTTCCGCCTGTAGGCTTCTGCCTTAGGAGCCGGATTGTTTTTGAAGCAGTACCTTTGACAGGAATTAGGTTTTGCCACACTTTGTTACACTTTGCCTATCTGAGCAGACAATCCCTCAGGAAAAAGGCATGCACCACATTTTGTCGTGTAGAATGCGCACCCACATTTTTGGCCCTAACTCTCAGAAAAAAAGTCTTTTGTTTTTAATTTTTTAATTTAAATGGTTATTTGTTTCTATTTAGGTACTTGGTTTTTTGTATTATAAAGGAATTTTAGCATTTATTTTTAACATTATGGTATAAGAAATTTTCTGTAGCAAGAATAGATACAAGGTACAAGAAATAAAAGAACTAAAAATATTTATATAGATACAGAATTAGTACTACCCATGTATAATGTGCATCATTATTTTTACCTCACAAACCTGGGCAAAAGGAAGTATGCATTATGCGTGGCAAAATATGGTACATTCTATTTCTGCCTCTTTTAAATAGAGGTTATCAAAAGCACCCCACTTGAGTTTTTTCCACTGTAGTGAACTATCACTTTATGAAAAGTTTAAAAGTTACTAAGCTATTATTATCCATTAATTATGCTATGTAAGATACTAAAATTGCCACTAGTACTTCCAAAATTATTAGCATGAAAACAAATTATTTTTGTTCTTTGATGAAGATATTAATCAGAACAAGTCTCAAAACGGTGCCAAATTCTGAAAATATTCATTTCCATACCATATTCTTAAAATGTAAATATAATTTTCTTCCCCCTTAAAAAAATCATAAAAATAGCTTTAGTTTTATGAAAGTATTTCACTTGAAGTGATTTTATTGAGATTTTTAAAATATTAGTTAACTAATTCCAGTGAATCTGGGAAATATTTATTTTGAGAATATAAGCTTTGCCCTACATCCTTCTACTTACGGTATGTTAACCAAACCTATGACAGATTTCAGGGTTCCTGGCATAAAATATTTATCAGGAACCAGAATTTGGTATGTTGGAACATTTATCAGGACTTTAATAAGAGAGAATAAGAGGGATTTGTCAGCACTTTAGTTTGAATTCTAGTTTTAAAATAAATCCCATTTAACAGGACACCCAAAGTACATTTCCTTGGATACCAAGATAAACTATGGTAAACTAAAAGTAGTCATAAATTATTTCAGCTCCTTCCATCAAGAGACTGAGTTTTACTTTCCCACCATGTGAATCTAAGTTGGCCTGTGATTGATTTGGCCACAGAATGAGATGGAAATGATGTGATTTTTTAAAAAATCTTTTGTTGTTGTCATTTGTCTGATTTTTTGTAAAAAGTATTTTATTGAGGTAACTTTGTTTTACAAATTAATATAAACTCCTATGTGTAGGTTCCCCATATGTGCAATGTCCCCACTCCTCAAATATATGTCAGCACACCCTGCCCTCCAAAAAAATCACAAAGAGTACTTCACCATTGTCCAGTGGACCCCACTACCACTTGCCCCTTCCACCCCCATCCCATTCCCTAAGTAGCCTCAATTCTGTTGCTACTGTACAAGGCTTGGTTTTGTTTCATCTATTCCTTTGCTTTGTCCATTCACATTCCACCTATGAGAGATCACCTGGTATCTGTCTTTCTTTTTTTTTGACTTATTTCACTTAGCACAATCTCCTCTATTCATCCGTGTTGATTCAGATGACAGGGTTTCATCTCTTCTAAAGGCTGTGTAGTATTTCATTGTGTATATGGACCACATCTTCTTTACCCATCCATCTGACGTTGGTAGGCTGACCATATTTCCTTGAGACAAAACCAGGATATTGGGATGGCAAAAACAGAACAAGGTTATGGTGACTAAAGGGTGACTAAAGGGAGGAGAAGAGGTGGAGCAATTTGAGCGGGAACAGAACGGCCAGGCCTGCAGCAAGTACTGTGTGATACAGATCAGACAGGACTTCAAACAAATGGACAGGGCTGGTGCAAAGAATTTTGGCATTTTAGGTGAAAACCAAATTTGGCATCCCTATAAGCCCTGCTCTAACTGCCCTGCCTAAAACACATGCTGCTTTAAACATCCCAGTATCGGAAATGCCCAATAACCCCCTCCAGTGCCAGAGATAACTCCCACAGTGCCAGAAATAATCCCCAAAGTACTCACCTGTGACTCAACCATGCTTCAGCATTCTGCTTCCTTTGAAGAAACAGACACAGACAGGTAGGGGGGAATCCTCTTCCTGTGGGTATCCTGTTTCCTCACAGGGGAAAGGAACAGCAGTAGCTGCCGCAGACCCCGGCAGTCAGAGCCGGTAAGGGTCGTCTCTAACATGGGCAAAAGGAGCAGCTGTTTTGGGGCCCCCTCAGCCGACTGGGCTGGGAGCAACTCAGCTGCCCATTTTGCCCCGTGTTAAAGACAGCCCGGTTTATTAAAAACAGGACAAAATTTACATTTATATTAAATTGACAGGGTAGTTTGGAAATATGAAGGAATAAAAATGGTACTGTCCTGTTTAAAATGGCTCACATGTCAGTCTAGACATTGGGCACTGAGGTAGTTTCCATAGGAGGCGCATGAATTTGCATTCCCACCAACCGTATATAAAAGTTCTCTTTTCATCACATCCTCACCAACACATGTGTTTCTTTTGGATAATAGCCAGTCTCTTATGTGTAAGGTGATACCTCACTGTTGTTTCAATATGCATTTCCCTGACAACCAGAGAGTAGGAACACCTTTTCATGGTGACCTTCTGTATGTCCTCTTCAGAAAAGTGTCTCCCTATTCTTCTGCCCATATTTTTATTGGATTTCCTGTTTTTCTGTTACTGAGTTTTATGAATTCTTTCTATATTTTGGATATTAAGCCCTTGTCAGAAATATGGAGCGCAAATATCTTCTCCCAGTCAGTAGGCTGTTTTTTTTTTGGTTTTGTTTTGGTGATATTTTCTTTCGCTTGTGAAGAAGCTTATAGTTTAATGCAGTCTCACTTGTTTCTGTTTGATCCTGGAGTTGAGCTCCAAAAGACGTAAGGCTGATGTCATAGAATATCGTTTCTTTGTTTTCATCAAAGAATTTTGTGATTTCTGGTCTTATGTCCAGATCTCTAGTCCATTTTGAGTTAATTTTTGTAAATGGTGTTAAGAGAGTGGTCTAGCTTCATTCTTTTACACATGACTATCCAGTTTTTCCAGCACCATTTGCTGAAGAGACTTTCCTTTCTCCATCATATGTTTTTGGCTCCTATGGTCATAAATTAAATGACCATATGTGAATGAGTCAGTTTCTGGTGATTCAGTTCTATTCCACTAATATGTGCCTCTGTTATTATTCCAACACTGTACTTTTTTGATCACTGTCACTTTGCGGTACTGCTCAGTGTCTCAGAGTATGATCCCTCCAGATTTGTTCTTTTTTCTCATAATTGCTTTGACTATTCAGGGGCTTTTATCGCTCCTTACAAACTTTAAGATTATTTTTATTCTATTTCCTTGAAATATCCCCATGGTATTTTGATGGGGTTTGCATTAAATCTGTATCTTACTTTAGGGAAGATGGTTATTTTAACAATGTTGATTCTTCCCCATCATGAGTATGGGCTATCTTTCCATCTCTTTGTAGCTCCCTCTATTTATTTTAAGAAGGACTTAGTTTTCATTGTATAGGTCTTTCACCTTTTTTGTTAAGTATATTTCAAGGTATTTGATTTTTTTTTTTTTTTTTTTTTTTTTTTTTTTTTTTTTTTTTTTTTTTTTTTTTTTTTTTTTTTTTTTTTTTTTTTTTTTTTTTTTTTTTTTTTTTTTTTTTGCTTTTATTTTAAACAGGGTAATTTTCTTGATTTTGTTTTTCTTTTCTTCTAACATATTATTTGTGTTTAAAAATAAAAGAGATTTCTGTGCATTGATTTTGTAGCCTGCCACCTTACTGTATTTGATGATCAGTTTTTTGACAGCATTTTTAGGTTTTCACCATCTATAATGATGGCATATGCAAATGGTGATCATTTTATTTGAATTCCTTTTATTTCTTTTTCTTGACTAATTGCTTGGGCTAAGCCCTGCAGTATGATGTCAAATGGCAGTGTTGAGAGTGGACAGCTTTGCCTTCTTCCTGACCTTAAAGGAAATGCTTTCAATTTTATGCTGTTTAGTATGATGTTGGCTGCAGGTTTATCACATATGGGTTTTATTATGTTGTGATATCTACCTTCAATTCCCATTTTATGCAGGGTTTTTACCATAAATGGGTGTTGGATCTTGTCAAAAGCTTTCTCTGCATCTATTGATATGATAATGTGGTTTTTCTACTTGCTCTTATTGATAATGGTACATTACATTGATAGATTTACATATGTTGAACCATCCTTGCATTTTTGGGATAATCCTACTTGGTCATGATGGATGATCCTTTTGATGCATTTTGCTAATATTTTGTTGAGAAATTTACATCTGTGCTCATTTGAGATATTGCTATACTTTCTTTCTATCAGCCTTTGGTCAGTGTCTTGTTAGCCTCGTAGAAAGTGTTTTGGAGTATTTCCTGTTCTTCAATATTTTGGAAGAGTTTGAGAGGAATAGATACTAATTCTTCTCTGAAGTTATGATAAAACTCAAGAGTAAAGCCATCTGGCTCTGGGCTTTTATTTTTAGGGAGACTTGATTACCTCTTTAATTTCCTTCCATAAGGCTGTTCATTTTGTTGGCATAGAGCTATTCATAGTATCTTATGATGCTGTGTATTTCTGTGGTACCTGTTATAACTTCTCTACTTTCATTTCTGATTCTAGTTACACGAGTTTTCTCTCTTTTGTTGTTTGTGAGTCTAGCCAGTGGTTGGTCAGTTTTGTTTATTTTTTCAAAGAACCAACTTTGGGTTTCATTCATCTTCTGGATTGTCTTTTTATTTCTTTTTCATTCATTTCTGCTCAAGTATTATTTCCTTTTTATACTTTTTGTTGTTGTTTTAATTATTCTTTCTCTAGCTGCCTTAAATTTAGTTTACATTAGTTTCTTGAGGTAGCCCTGGATTACAATGAACTTCCCTCTTAGTACTGCTTTTGTTATCCTATATGTCTTGTATGCTCTGTTCATTTCTTTTCATTCTTTTTACTCTTCACTGGTATTCCTGTGTGCATTCCTTTGCCCTGTCTTCTAACTCACCGATTCTATTGAAGGCTTAATTCATCCTACTCATGATTCTCTCTATTGAGTTCTTTAATTCAGCTACTGTGTTCTTTATTTCTTTGACATCTGTTTTGATCTGCTTCAAATCTTCTCTCTATTGTGGTTCTCTTTTTCTTCTTCTATTGTTTTCTTGATGTCCATGGTTTGTTTGTAACTATTGTCCTAAATTCATTCTCAGGTAGTTTGCATATATTGTTTGCATTTGGATTGTCCCCTGAGGTTTTAATTGGATCCATCATTTTACATATATTTCTCTGTGTCTTCACTGTTTGGAATTCTGTTTATGTTTCTGTGAGTTAGGTTTCCCTGAATTAATGGCCTCGTATTGGGTATTGACTTGTACCAAATAAGCCTGGATCTTTGAACACTGGGAATTCTTTAGCTGTGTGGCATCACCACTGGTCATATTTGTTGAAACACTGGGGTGGACTCTGCATTGAGGCCCGAGAATCCCTCCTATGGGGTTGGAGTTTGTGTGGGGGTTATGGAGCATTCCCTCAGCATCACAGGTCTGAACGGTGAAGTCTCCCTATGGATTGTCGTTTGTCCCAAATCAGCAATAAGACTGCAGTTCTACTTCCACTGACAGGGTGGTGCTACTGGGTATCATTGCAGGTTCCCCACCTCTGGGAGACTTTTTTCTTCCAGAGATGCTATTTCAGGTTCCCTTAAGGCTAGAGGTGGGATTTCCAATAATTATTGGGAGAGGTTGGGTTTCCCCTAGCCGCCTTCTGGTTATGGTGGTGACTAATGCAAATTCCCCTTGGGAGCTGTGAGTTAGTTTACCAGGTCACTGGTCCTCTTTCTGCCCTGTGCCAAACTTCCTCTTCCAGTTCAGTGACCTTGATCCTACTAGGTGAGCTCTCTGTTGCAGAACAAATCTCCTGGAAGCATGGTTCTTCCCAAGGCTCTGCCCTTTCCACCAAGACTTGGCTTTTTTTTTTTTTTTTTTTTTTTTTTTTTTTTTTTTTTTTTACTTCTAGGGCTTGAAATCCCACGATATATCTCTAGCCTTAGAAGTAATAATATTTATCCATTGGCCCCCTTGCTTCTCTGATCAGGAGTTGTTCCCAGAGGTATTAGCCTTGCCTGTGTTGCCAAGCTGGACTTAATGCCATGACCTAGGAAGTTCTTTATAGTGGTGTGCCCTGGTGTCCTAATGGTTAAGTCTGCTGGACGCAGTCCACATATGCCCCAAGGATCTGGATTTGAGAACTGAGATGGGGAAACAGCCAGGATATTATTCCTCCTCTCTGTTCCCGCCTACGTGCTCACCTTCATTTCTTCTTGCACCTTTCCTTTAAAAAAAAAAAAAGAAAGAACTAGTATGCCAGTCTACATAGACAGTTTTATGACTTTGATAATCATACTGTAGTTATATAAAGCGTTATCATTTGGAGAAACTGAATGAAAGATCGATGAGAATCCCTGGCATGTTTGCAACTGTTGTGTAAGTCTGAAATAACTTTCATAAGTTATTTCATAAGTCATAATTTCATAAGTCTTCAAAATGAAAAGTTAAAAAGTTTTCACTGTTAAAGCCAGTAGGATAAAAGATAGTGACTAATTGAAGAGGATCATTGAAATTATACGTATTATAAATGTCAACTGCCCTATGTAATTGGATAGTGGCTGACTAGAGCAATGACTTCTGATATGGGTTTGAGGTCACTCATCTATATTTTCATTAGAATAAGTCACAAAATCCTCAGAAATTTTCAAAAAAGCATTAATTACTCACCATTCACTCTGATTTTACAGTGTAAAATTATCCTTTATAATACTTTCTACAGAAGGAAAAAAAAAAGGGAGAGGAAAAATCATATAACAAAAGAAATTTCCAAAGGAGTAGTTCTGATTTTTAAAACCATCAGCTAAAACAGAATCACCTGAGAAATTTGTTTTAAAAAACTGGTGTCAAATTCCTGTTCCAACCTTATAGAATCAGAGTATTTATACAAGTTCATTGAGTGATTCTGAAACATACAGGAAAATTTGAGAACCAGGTTGAAGAAAATGACTAGTCACGCAAAAAAACAACTTTTGACCACTAGGTGGTGCTAGGTTTTCAAAGATGGAACCTTTTGTTCTATTATCCATATCCCTTTTTTCCTCTCTCCTCCACATCTCCCCAAGTTTCGGATTTCAGTATAGCACATCTAAATCAGCCTTTCATTCTGTATCATGTGGCACTTTTCTCCTTTAATTTATTTTATTCACAAGAGACAAGCTGTTCTGAGGGAATCTTGGGGGAAACTTCAGCACTCCCCCTTTCTTTAGCACCTTACATTCTATAAGTAAAATGTTTGGAAGAAGGAACTCCCTTTCAAGTTCTGTTCTCATCAGAGATCAGTAGTTGAATAAGAAAAATGATGTCACTTCATAAATACTGCAGATAAACCAGTTAACACCAGCGCCCTTAGAAGGAAGCATCCTTGTCAGACCAACTGCTCCGTGGCTGACATCACCCAGTAGACCAAAATTTCTCATATGTATTTGGTCTTCATTCACAGTCCGGCTCACAGCACCTAAAAGCCTTGGCATTTCTTATGTGTTAAGAGTCATAAAGCTGTCTCTTGTTATTTTAATGAGGTGATTTTGGGGGAAGGAAAGAATGGGGCTGGTAGCCAAGGCAACCAACCTTGTGATCAGATGCTGAAACTTCCAGTCACATCCCCAGGCCTCTTGGAAGGGGAGAAAGACTGGAGGTCAAATCAATTGCCAATCTTCTAACAAATTAATTAAAATAAGAGGGTGTCCTGGGAACTCTGGTCTGTAGTTAGTGGCTCAGAAGCACAGGTGACAGCCTGGGCTTGTGACTGGAATATGGCAAGGAGGACAGTCTTGGGAGACAGGGCCCTTTACCAGAATCTGATGAGAATTGGGCTGAGTCCTCAGAGGGCTGATCTCTGGACATTGTTGGTGTGGGGAAACCTCTCCACACACTTACATGGGACCTGACCTATGAGGATACCTACAAGCCAGACTCTGAGAAGAAGCTACTGTTTTGTAACCCTGGGTAAAGGAGACCCCAACAGGCTGAGGGGTAAAATGTCTTCGTGCAATTCTGGGTGCAGACCTGCCAGGAAGAGCACAAGGAGAAACACAGACTCCTTGTCAATTTTCCAAGAAACATTCAGAGAGCAGGAAAACCATGTCTGCAAAGGAAAAGTCAAAGTTTGAAACTATGACCAGAAGTGACAGAATTTGCTGTGAGAGGCAAATGAAAAATTGTTTCGCCCAAAGGTGATAAGAAAGAAAAGAAAAAGATCCCAGTGCTTTTACAAAGCCTCCATCTTCTTCTCTCCCGTTTGGCTCTGAACATCAACCAAAGTTCAAGAGCGAACACTCCTATCCATTAAGGATACTGGGGTGAAAAAAAAAAGTAAAACATGGTCTAAACTATCAGCCAGAATAAACAGCCATATGAGCAGAGAGCAGTTCAGCTAAAGGAGAAACATGAAAAGGACATTTCAACACGCCATGCCAAGGACAACAGCGAAGCAGGAAAGAAGGGTCCCGGTAGGACAAAGGCTCAAAGAACGAACTAGAAGATGAGGAGAGGACCAAGAAGAGGAAGCGTGCCTGGCTATCTTGTACTGAAATTGTGTGGAGTGTGTGTGCTCAGGCAATTGTTTTTGCTAAAAATGTGAATTCAACTGCAGGTCAGTGTTCGCTTCAGTATAAACATTCTGCAGACTTTTGCATAACTGATAGGACTCTCTGTAAATACTTTTTTTAAAAATGCAAGTTGCGACGTGCCCTGGTGGCTTAGCAATTAAGTCAGCCAGCACGGTCCATGTATATCCAAGGAGCAGGGTTTGTGTCCCAGGGTCAGGAGAATGATCAAGATGAACAACTAAATCAAATAAATTTAAAAAATGCTTCTTCCTTCTCTTTTCCTACCTGCCTGCTTGCTGCCCTTCATTCCACGCAACAGAATACTACTCAGCAATATAAAAAAAGAAAGAAAAGAAATCTTGCCATTGGCAACAACATGGGTGGAACTAGAGGGGATTATGCTAAGTGAACTACATCAAAAGGAATGATCTCACTTATATGCGGGACATAAAGAAACTAAGCAAATGAAGAGACAAAGCAGAAACCTACCGGCAGATGTTGACAACAATGCTGAGTTTGCCAGAGTGGAAGCGGGTCCAGGGTAGGGGCAAAGGGTAGTGGTGTCCAGTGATGGTAGTAGAAAACTATTAAAAATGGCGTGAGCATCATATATTTGATGAAGAGTGAGCCAGCACACCTAAAGATTACATTGGTTTGTAAATCAAAGGTATTTCAATAAAAGGAAACCATTTAAAAAGTGAAAATGAAGGCTGTGTTTTTTTGAGACTACAATGTAGTTAGATCTTAAAGCTTATATTGAAGTTTCTAAATATTAAATGGCTTCCTTAACTTCCTGACTTGCATATGATGGTACAAAAAACAGGTAAGAATAGTGTCGATAATAAACTGTGAGTTTTCTAGAATGCTGTATTTAAAACATTTTGTAATGAACTTACACATATTATGTACATTTAAAAGTATCTATTCCAGAATCATCTTTCCTAACTCCCACTATTTCCATACAAAAGTATTTAACAGCTAGCTTCTTTAACAGTTTTATCCTTCCTTTCTCAGTTAGAATTTTTTGCACATTAAAAAAAAAAAACCCTGTGCAGATGATAATCTCATTTTAAAATTTTTCTGAAGAACACATTTGCTTGAAATCTGCTAGAAGTCACTGTATATAGCCTTACATGTGTTTAATTATTTTTAAATGTGCACTGAACAGAAATGACTAGAAAGCAAAGATAAAATGTGATCTATTAATTAATAAAGTTTATAAACATGTGTGCATTTTACTCATCAGTACAGGTTGTCTGTTTAGCAACTGTGTTGCAGGCATATGACACATGCTGGCACAGAGATGCAGCATGAAGCAAAATAAGAAAGTTTCACAGAATCGCATTCTAATTAGGAGAAACATATGAGGGGAGGAAAAGAAACATATGATCAAAGTAACCACAGCATGACCACTCTTTCAAAAAAAATAAAGCCCAGTGATGTGATTGTTTCTGCACATGTGGGGTAGTCAGGAAAGGCACCCCTGAGGAGGTGACATCTGAGGTGAGACTGAGTGATGACAAGAGCTGGAGGTCCAGCTTTCTAGGACTGAACCTCCGAGGAACAGGGTTCGTTTCCTGGGGTTGGGATGGCAGGGGGAACAACCAAGATGAACAACTAAAAGTGCTTTTTCCTCCTCTCTCTTCCTGCCTGTCTCTGTCAGCCTTCATTCCTGCCTGCATCTTTCCTTTAAAAATAAATACATACATAAATACATAACTAATAATAAAAAAAGAAAGAAAACAGACTTACTCCAAGTTCCAACTCCACGTTTTACAGATGAGAAAACCCAAGAACAAGGGAGATAAAATCACCTAGGGCAGAGCTCATTATTCAGAATACACCATTATTAGTTACGATACTGCTTATGGTGATGAAAGCTACTGCAAACTTCCCTCTGAGTAACCTATTCCTGCTCTTTTCCTGAAATCTGAGTTTATGAAGTATCTCTAATAGTCTTTTAGGTTGATAAGATGTCAGTAGAAGGCCTCAAGTTCCTTAATATGTCTGATATTGTTAGTTATTAATTAAACTGATGTGGCTTATGTGAAGTGCCCCAGAAAGAGCGCACTGCATATCCACAGTAAGCAGTGGGAAGTAGACTTCTGTCTGTGAAAGCACAAATAAGATAATCAAACGTTCACTGTGTTTATGCTTTACCTCCAGTCACATGGAACTTTGGGTCCAGCTGCATCATGTAAAATCTCTGAACTTTCTATTCTTCAGTTGTTAATAAAGGCAGTAAAATGAGGGTTTGCACTTGCTAAAGCTTTGACCCATAACCAAATATTCTAACTCAGCAGAAAGAAT
>RJWH01008665.1:0-28605 GCA_004363575.1 Solenodon paradoxus
AAAAAAAAAAAAAAAAAAGATAAAGTAGAGCAGAAATAAATGAATAGAGAATAGAAAAATAATACAAAAAAAAAAACCCCAACATAATCAAAAGTTGATCTTTAAAAACATAAAATTAGAAGGTATTATTATGAACCACTGTATGCAAACAGATTAGATAGCTTAGACTAAATGGACAAATTGCTAGAAAGACACAAACTGCTAAAATTGACTCAAGAAGAAATAGAAACTCTGAGTAGACCTATGACAAGTATAGAGATTGAATCAGTAAAACAAAATTTTTCACAAAATCCCAGGTCCATATGTTTTTCTGGTAAATTGTATTAAACATTTAAATAAGCAACACAAAACTCTTTCAACATATAAAAGAGGAAACACTTCACAACTTATTCTATGAGATCAGTATTCCTCTGAAACCAAAACCAGACAAAAATAGTACAAGAAAAAAAATAACTACAGACCAATCCTTTATGGATATCAGTGTAAAAATCCTAAACAAAATATTAGAAACTGAATCCAGTCACATATAAAGAGAATTATAGACCATTATCAAGTGGAATTTATCCCAGAAATACATATATTAAAAAAGAGGAAAGATATCAAATAAATAACCTGACTTCCTATCTTAAGAAATAAGACAACATCGAAAAAGTAATCAATGTAATAGACCATATTAATACAGGACAAAAACCACGTGATCATTTTAATAGAAACAGAAGGCACATTTGCTAGACTCCAACACTCTTTTCTGATAAAAGCACTCAATAAACTAGGGATAGAGGGAAGCTTCCTCAACCTGATCAAAGACATCTATGAAAAACTATGAAAAACATCTATGATGTGCACTGTGTAACCCCAGGAGGCACTTTTCACATATGGCCCATGTGACTAGCATTCCCTGGGTACAACCCACATGGCCTTAGGGGAAAGCCCTGAAGAAAATGCTGGGGTAGGTATCTGCTGGAACTGCAGGGGTGGGGAAGCATAGCCTTAAGGCTGTCTATCTGCCCCTGGTCTGTAAGGCAGTGCTACCCTCCCAGCTTTGGGCATCAACTCTGCTCCTTCTCTGAACACCAAGGGCCATGAAAAGAGTACAATCAAAGAAATCAGATTCCAGAAATTTCCTTCATTGCTTTGAGGGAGCCTGAGCAAGTGACATAACCTCGGCAGACCTTTGTGTCTTCCTTGAAAGTGGTCGTCCTGAGGGTTCCCATGACTTGTGGAAGGGATGAAAGCAGATCATGTATGCCAAGTGTCTAGCTTTGGGCTTGATAGTATACATGCTACAATGACTGATGTGGGGGACAGAGAAAGAAAATGGCGCAGAATGATTCCCGGAAGCAACTGGGTGCTAAGAATGGGTGGGGAGGGCAAGCAACTGTGGTTGGGTATGAGCTACTGCCAAATAGTGATAATTTCGGCATAAACTTTTAGATGATTCCCAGCAAGGAGAACTGTTTTAGGAAAAATGTTTTATGCAACCAGGGACCCAGGGGACTGGAGTTCTTTTCCTCCTCCACCAGGGACCTTGGGTCACTTCCAGCATCTAGGCATCTGTTTCCCATCCTTATTGGGGGAAGGAAGATCACTGTGGATGGGCCTCTTGACCACCCTGGGCTCTGCCCACGCCAGCCCAGATTAAAGAGACCAAAGATGAAGGTATCTGGGAGAGGTTGAGCTTCCTAGGGAATATCAGGACACCAGCCAAATGGCTTAGCCAGACTGGGATTAAAATGTTACAGTGGTGGAGTCTACACCAACCTGGACTGGCTTCTTCCTACTCACAACAGCTCTGCAGACACAAGGTTGAGCGACTGAGTCCTACACTCACTTCAGCCCCACTCAGATTTGCCTTCCTGACCATGTAGGAGTCTACAGGCATCAGCTGCTATTCTGTCTGGATGGAAGCTTCCTCCATAGCTCTGCACTCAGCTCAGGCTCCACAACTTCTTCCCTTGACCTGTGCAGCTAAAGCGTAAGGGGCCTTGACTTGGTGAGTGGAACCAGCTCTCTTGCTCCTCCAGGACCCATTGTAGAAGGGTTCCAAGATTGGTATCAGGATAATAGTAAGAAGAATAATGACTATTTAAAAAAATAAAACAACTCTATTGATGTATAATTCACAGATCTTAAAATTCACCCTTTAAACGTATAGTAAGTTCTCACTTACTCATCACTGTTCATCAACAGATTCTTGGGAACTGTCACTTTAAACAAACAACAGCTATCACAACCAGGTCCATGAATATTATTCTTTCATGAAGCATCAGCTGGGGTTCTTTTCTCTTGCTGATGCTATAATGAAGTGGAATGAAACGACATTATTCAAGGACCTACTGTATAAAAAACTGTGATTTTAAGTATCATCACCAAGCTGTGCAACAGTGCATCCCTGGGGCAGCAGTCACTAATGTCTAGTTCCTGGATATCTTTTTATCACTCCAGAAAGAAACTGGTACCCACTAACAGTCACTCTCTATTCCCATATTCTCCCAGTCCTGGGATACCACTAATGAATTTGATGATTCTGGGCATGTCACATAAATGGGATCACACAATCTGTGGGGTTTTATGACTGGTATTTTTCACTTTGCTTACTGTTTTCAAGGTTCAGCCAAATTGTATCAGGCCATCAGTACTTCATTTCTTGATATTGTTGAATACTATTCCATTGTATGGATATACCACATTCTGTAACTTCATTCATCAGCTAATGAACTGGGTTATTTCCTCTGTTGGGCTATTATAAACAATACTGTTATGAACACTTGTGAACAAATTTTTGTCCTCACGTATGTTTTAAATTCTCTGCCCAGCTGTATGAGTGAGCCCAACATTTCGCTAGGCCTTGCATAAGCTACCCTGCTCCCTTCTTCTGCCTGGTGAATTCTGCTGATCTTGCAAGGCCTGATTCAAATTCTACCTCCTCCAGGAAACCTTCCTGAACCAACTTGACGTCTCTTTCTCTGGTTCCCTAGAGACGGGCAGCTTCTGTTGGGTATCAGGTAGCTCCTTCTGTGTGTGTGCCCTTGGATATCTGATTGTCCTTGAGCTGCTCCCAGGAGGGCAGAGCTGGCCTTGAAATTACTTGTTTCTCCCACCTCGCCTGACAAGATGCCAAAGTCACTATAAATATTTGTGCATTGGCAGATCTCCATATCACCAGGGATGAGGCAAGAAATACAGAAATGGGTCAGAGACCTTCAGTGCCAGAGGGGTCTCTGCAGCCTGCCTTCTCTATTTTCTACATGAGGATACAGGCTTGGGCAGGCGGGTGGGGAGGGTGGAGTGGACTGTGGGGAGTCACAAACTCAATCAGCACTTGGATTCCTTGCCCACTGTTCTTCCCACTAAGGACACTGGGTGTTGGCTCTTGGCCTGCTTCTCTGTAGAGTTCTGCAGTGGGTTTATCTCTGGAGACCCCATACTTGTCTACTCCATCTCCAAACGAAATCCCAAACTGAAGAACTGATATTTTCAGGGTTGGAAGAGACCTTCAAGCCTGGTTCAATCGGCCTTCAATTCCTGAGAGCCACATGCCTTGCCCAGAGCTGCCCCCCACCCACCTGAATGGGTGCTATCCTCTTCTGGTCCTCTTAAGTCAACCATTTATGTGAGTAAGCTTCAACTTCAGGCTAGAGTAGCTAGGAGAGGATTTAAGATACTTTCCAAAGCCACTATGGACCTGTTAGTGCCTCTAGAATGTCTGCCTGTCCAGCTCCCCACCCCTAGTTCAGTGGGGACAGAAGCAGCTACTCCCCAGGGGACCTCGGTTGCTGGAATCCAATCACCTCTCAGGCCTGGCCCATGACTAAGCTGGCCAGCAGTCCTGCGGCACCAACACCCAACCACTTGGGGTTTTTCCGCTCCAAAAATATTGTTGGAACATATCCCGACCCAGCCCACCAGGGTGGCAGTTGGCTGAAATTAAGCCAGCTCTACACATCAACCAGATCCCCTTTTCCTGGGGGCTTTGAAGCTGGTTTTGCACTCCATTAATGCTATGGAGGTCCTTACTGGTTGGAAGAAGTCTTTGGGGTTCCTAGGGCCACACAGAAACAAAATAGTAGGCTAGGCTGAAGGTCCCCTTTTCAACACCAAATAGAGCATTATTATTGGGAGTTTCTGCAATATGACCATAAAAGGACCGAAGGAAACAAAGAAATACATTAGATCTGGTACTTACTACTGCCAGATATTTCCACTTGTTTTGTTCCACTGAATTCATACAACTAACTTAGAAACGAGGGTACAGTCCCTTTTATAGATGTGGAAACTGGCTCTCAGAAAGTTTAAATACTTCACTGAACAGCACTGAGTGGGATTCTAACACAGGCCTGCCTCTTGCCATAGCTCAGGTTCCCTCTAGCATGCGACCCTGCTAGGAATTCGTTCCAGCCTCGAAAATGTACCGGTCTCTTGCTCGTCGCAAAAGTATTTTAGTGTGAGCTGGAAAAAGGACTGGGCTCCCAGATATGTGAGTCTGGCTCATAGGAGG
Organism: Solenodon paradoxus; assembly: GCA_004363575.1. Lineage (NCBI taxonomy): Eukaryota > Metazoa > Chordata > Mammalia > Eulipotyphla > Solenodontidae > Solenodon > Solenodon paradoxus. The sequence continues at coordinate 4,499 of RJWH01008665.1, forward strand.
CTTAGGGTCTGGGATTTGATCTGACTCAAGGACAGACGCTGCTCTTGTCTTGGCCTATCCCTTCTCTGCCTCGTTAGTCAGGAAGGACGTCTTGGAGGCGTACTAGGTGACTTCCACATCCCAGCTCACATGCTCCCTATTAGAAGGCCCCCAGTCCTACAGTAGGAGAGTGCTAGGAGGCAGTGCAGCATCAGAAGCATGAGCAGGAGCCTTACAACCAGGCTAATTTGAGTGTAAGCCCTGTGTAGACAATGTACTCAACCTTCCCAGTCTCAGTTTTCCATCTGTATAATGGGGCTAATCTTGTTACACCCTTAAAATGTGTGTTGGGGGCCAAGACTGATAGAATGCATAAACTGTGTCTCACAAAGGCTGTGGTACGCAGTGGGCATTCAGTGCATGCACTCAGAAAAGGAGCCATCAGGGTACACCATTTGTGTCTATTTTTAACCCCAAAGTGATCGCCATCTACGCAGTTTTGCACTTTGCTTTGTTGTTGTTTTTTTACAGTAGATGTTGAATTTCTTCCCTTATTGGCACATAAAGATGGACTTCATTGGCTTTCCTTCCATCATTCAACAATTCCTGGGTTCCTGCTATATGCTGGACTCCGCTAACTCGCCACGAATTTAATGAGCACATACTATACTGTAAGCACCACTCTCAACCTCCGCACTGCTGAAATTTGGGGCCAAATAACTGCTTGTTTTTGAGAAGATACGAACTCAATGAACGGCACTGAGAAGGAGCACTATAGAGACAAGAATCGAGAAAGTGTGACAGAGAGAAAGCCTCTTTCTGCTTTACAGACCCCTTAGAATGGACGAACCAGTCTGTCAGTCCGTTTTCCCTGTTATGAGATATTTAATTGCTCTAATGTTTTGCATAAACAACACGGCAACAAACATCTCTACACACAGATCAATGATATCCATGGACTAGATCCCTGGAAGGCAATTTGCCACCATCAAAGGTATTTGCCCTTCAATTTAGATAGACATTACTAACTCATCCTGCAAAAATGTTGGTCGGGTATGTACTCCCAAAGAGAATACATGAGCAAGCCTGCTTCTCCACACCGAGCCAGCACCAAGTCTTAGGAGACGCTGAGCACAAAATGGTGTAAAGGGGGCAAACACCAGGGCTGCTGACCTAGCAGACCCCTTCCCAGGCCATCAGCCCCTGCCAGGAGCCTACCAGAGCATGTTGGAGAAGACCTTTTTGGCAAGACAGAGAAACGCCTGTAAGAAAGGCTTTTATCTTCTCTTCCAATTATTCCACAGCATGAGCACCAGGGTAATGATTCCTGATGTTTGCATTTGCTGAACAAATATTTAGCAGGTTTGACTTAGTAGAGGGCTCCAGGGTGCTAAGTTGGATGTATTTATATTTTAATAGTTAACAGTATCCTCACTGTCTTCCCCAGGGACTATGCTTTTAATCCCTCAAGCACACACACACACACACACACACACGCACACATGCACACGTGCACGCACACCCAGGGTTTGTAAAGGTCTCCAGCACTGGCATGTGAGTTCTGAGCAGACTATGTCTTTCTGAATGGATAGTCTTGAAATATTTCATCAGCATTTTCTGGAGAAGGAGAAACAGATTTCATAGATGTAAAAACCATCTCCTTTTTTAGTTTAAAACTCTTTTCTCATCTATCTACTCGCTGAGCAAATATTTATGGCTAATGATATGGTGAGACTGGGGCTGAGTATAAGGATAGAGTGAACGGATCTGGATGTTTACCAAGTCTCAGACAAAATATGTTTCCTAGCCCTGTGCCAAGTGCAAGGGACAGAACGATGAGCAAAACCAGATGCAGCCCCTGCACTCATGACATTCTAATAAAGTGAGGGGGCAGCCATTACTTAAAAGAGCTCACTAACAAACCCAGAGCGAGGATGGCACTAAGTGCTATGAAGGAGTGCCGGTGTCAGCCGCGATGGGGAATTTGCTCTGATTGATGGAGGTCAGGGCAGATGTGCGACTTGAGCAGATGGTCCAGGCAAGGAGTGAAGACAGCACGGACTAAAGAGCAAACAGGGGAGATGGAGCGACATGAACAGATCTAAACAAAATCGATGAGGCGAGGGGCAGGAGGTGGAGGGGTCTCAGCTCACGATGGAGCCTTCTCCAAAGACAGAAATACTGGCACAGCCCCAGGTTACAGTTTTGAGTGCAACACAGTATTTTAACTTATTTGGATTTTTGTTTCCCAGCTTTTCCATTACGCAGTTGACCTAACTCAGGTGACCCTCACCTTGAAGGACAGAAGTAATGTACATGACTCCAGAATCTTGTTAAAGACAGTGCCAACTCCTCAGTCCTGGCTCTCCGAGCAGTGAAATCTTGCCCCATTGTCCCGACTTCTTGCTCCCAATTGATTTTCTAGTTTCTCTTGCTGTTTTCCAGACCAGGAAAGGGTCTGGAGTTTCGACAGCAAAGCAGATGGGCTGCACCATCGCCACCAGCACCTGACCACTGTAGGACTTTGTCTCCAAGCATCAACTACCAGGCACTGGGATGTCAGGGCCCTGGCATGTTGCTCTTGGAGGTGCCAGTGAGATGCATGTGAACAGAGCAGAACCACTCAGCAGAGATTGCTCCAGAGAGAAGGGAGATTTTCCCATCTCCGCTTAGACAGGAGAAGGTCTGACTTTGCTAGTCCTCAAAGTCTCCTCTGAAAATCTGAGTGGACTTGACTATATGCCCACCCTAATGCAGCAATCTTGTCCCTGTATCTTCAGCTCCCAGAGCAGTTCCTGTGCACAGGACGTGTTCACGAATATTGAGTGAATGAAGGAGAGGATGTTTTGGTTCTCATTTACCTCTGTCCAGAGTCCAATCCCCAAACACCTGTTTGGAGTGGGCCGTCTGGCCTCCCATTCAGCATCACTTAATAAGAAAGAAGACCTTCATGACCAGGAGGGACAAAGAGGGGAGAGTGTTGCGGCCTAGTAAGGGTCACTTGACCACTCAGGGTACCAGTGATGCTTGTCTGAGCAGCCGGGGCTCCTCAATTCCGAGCAACACAGCTTGTTCACATTGCAAGTATCTGGATATCTGAATGGGCCTTCCAACTGATACGCACATTCGAAAAGCAGCCTTTTTGTGGTTCTTAGCCCACAGAGAGCTCAGATCAGGCACTGGTTCAGCTTACAGTTGATGGAAATATATGGTAGATTTCATCACATCAACCCTCCAGGACATCCCACAGTCCCCTGGGGACACAGGTGTGCTGGGCCTTCGGTCAGCTGTGCCTGCTCTCTGACCACGGGCACGCCCCGCGCTTAAGCGTGGCTCGTCTTCCACCCACTTGGCTGCACTGACTCTTTGGGCCTCTGACTCCAACCCTAATAGACCCGCGCTCCCCACGGCAGCCCTGACATCCAGCCCTCACTGTTGTCCAGCTGGGTGCCTGAACCGCAGGCTTCGTGGTGTTCTGGCCACTCTGGGGATGTCCCCGGGCTGTCAGGACAGAGGCCGTGTCAGGAGAACTGATCAGCACTGTGAGAGCACCCTAATTCGGTCACTGGGGTGAGCAGGACTCACCTGAGTCTCATTTTCCTAGTCTCTAAGGAAGGCATGGAGATGGTGAAGATGGTGGTAAAGACGGGGTGCACAGCATCAGGCGTTCACATCCAAAATGATAAATGACTCACAAAAATCAGCAGAAAAACAAACAACCCAATCAAACAGTGGGCCGAAGTTCTGAATAGACATTTCTCTACAGAAGATGCAAATGGCCCACAGCACAGGGAAAGATGTCTCCCTCGACTATTCTTAGAAACATGCAAATCAAAACCACAATGAGATGTCACCTCACACCTGTGCGAATGGCTATTAACCCAAAGACTGGAACCACAGGTGCAGGCGAGGGTGCAGAGGAAAAGGTGGGAATAAATGGGAGCAGCCATTCTGGAAAGCAGGATGATTCCTTCAAGAATTGAGAGTGGAAATTCCATATGCTTCTGTATCCCTCTTCTAAAAACACAAAAGCACTAGTTAAAAGAGATATACACAGCCTCATTGTTTACTGCAGCATTATTTCAGTAGCCCCCGAAGGGAAACCAGCTGAGCGCCCATGAATGGATGATGGATAAAGAAAACACGACAGAGTGCGCAGGCCTGCAAAATGAAATCCCGCCACTTGCAACAACATGGCTAGAACTTGACAGGATTATGAGTGAAATAAGCCAGAAGGAAAAAAGACAAATACTGGAGATGATCTCACTCCATGTGGATGGTATAGAAACAAAACAAACAAAAATGAACCCGTGGCCCCTGACCAGAGAACCAAGGTTCCCAGAAGGGAAAAGGGGTGCAGGGTGGGAGGACATGGTGGGGGGCTCCAGTGGACAGTGGTGGAGACTGTTAGAAAGTTGGCGGCGAGCGTAGTCGGGATCACATATTTGATAAAGAGTAAACCCGCATATCTAGAACTTCTTACGCTGTACATCAATGCGACCTCCATCAAAAATAAAAACACAGTGTTGCTCTGAACTTATGAATTGGGTCCTCTTAAACACCCTTTAAGAAATGTGAGGTGGTTTTCAAATCATTAAATGAACTGTGAACCGTTGCCTTGTGCTACATCCCTGGTGTGTGGCCCCCATCAGCAGGGTCCCCTGGGTGTCGTGTCATGGGAAACTAAATGGAGAGGGCTGATCTCTGGTGCCTCAAAATCAAAGTTACCACAATTTAAATAAACAAATACTTTAAATAAATAAAAATTTTAAAACACACACTTGAGTTGCGACCCTATCATGTACACCTTCCCTCTTGATGGGACTAAGTACTCCCTTCCCTTGCTCCCAGGCCTTCTCAGGTCGAGGGGACTCAGCTGCAGCCCCGTGATTCTAAAATCAAGCCCCTCTCCAGGCAGCTGCCCTGCTCCTTCTCAGCTTTCTGCAACCTGGTGGCATCCCAGGCAGGAGGCGACTCGTTCCACAGTGGTCACAGTCCCCCCACCACTGAAAGCAGCCAGAGAGCCCCTACTTGTGTCCTGGCACAAGTGACAGTCGCATCCTGGGTCTAAGAAGCATGTGGGAGATGGCCTTTGGGCACTGAAGTGTTGGCATGTCCAGGATGAAGGAGAGAACGAGACAGAACCTGAAAAGCCAGGTTGGAGAATCGGTCACCACATCCCACTGTGGGTAGGGTGAGGTCACCCGGGCGCTATGTGCCAGGGGCCTCTGTCCCAGCAAGAACCTTCCTCCTACACCCTACACTCAAGAGCCTGACCCTCCTTGGGGGAGAGCCACACCCTGTGGGCTTATTCCACCCAAACTCCTGCCCACACTGACTTGTGACCAGAGGGATAAACATAAACATGTGTGCCCGGGCCTGGGCCGCTCGTTCCATCCTTCCAGTGCCTCTCCGCCATGCACACAACAGGCATTACCCTGTTCCCAGAGGGTGATCCTGAGGCTCAGAGAGGTTGAGCACCCAGCCCCAGCTCACCCAGCACTGCAGGCTAGAGGCCAGTTCCAAGGGCCACCGTTCCCACTGCTCTTATGTGACTTTTCTCAGACTGAATCCAAGAATCCAAGACCTTGTCTCTGGGAAGCAACGGGGACCTGGTCTGAGAGGCCAGCTTCATTCTAGGACAGAGAAGAGGATGGAGGGAGCTGCACAATTCACTGGAAGACTATTTGTAGGGGGGATCTGGAAGCCCCCAGCTTTCACCAGACCTTCCTCAGAAGCAGCAGCTCTGAATTCTGCATCCAAACCGGACATCTGGGAAATCTCCAGCTGTGTCCAGGCTCTGGCACGTCTGGCTGGGAGGGGGAGGGGTGTGGAGTTGGGGGAGTGGGGGTGGGGATAGGGGGTACTTTTAAAGTGATTTTAAAGAAAACTCAGCCCCTGGAGAGCCATCGATCTGAGGAAGAAGGAGCTTGTGACATTCAGGGACGGCCCCAGCCAGATCTTGGCAAGAACCAGAGCAGAACTGAGGCAGAGCCTGGTCTACAGCTCCCTGACCAGGGGCTGCCTGTTGGCACTGACTCTGACCTTGTATGGACAAAATCGCCTTGCCAAGCTGGCTTTGGAGGTAGCTTTATCTCTATTTTAGGCCCAGAGACAGGGTCCGTCTCTCCCCTCATCTCTCATTGGCTCAGAAGTCAGCAGCCTGGGGTGGGAGGGTGGTGTGAGTCCCCCAACTCAGGGAGGAGAAGGTCGCTAAAAATAATAACACCACGAGCAACAACTGGCTATTCTTTCCTGCCAGGCAGTATAGTAACAGCTTTCCCTGGGTTGTCTTTTGCAGACTGTATAGAGGCAGAGCACCTCACTGTCCCACCACTCCCTTCACCAAGAGCCTTCTAGAATTAGATGACCCACCCAGGGTCACACAGTCAGCTGCACCTGCAAAGCCAGTCACACTGGCTCTCAGTCACTCAGGTAAGCTGCACCCAGAACTGGAAGAGGGCTCAGCCTTAGCCAAGCCACGTCTTTACCCCGCAAGGGTGTCTGCCCCCTCCCCACCCCTTGCTGTACTTTGGTACAAGTTCAGGGTCAGATCATCCAGACTGCAGGACCAACAGCTTTGCTTAGCCCTGCCCCGGGCACCCTTCCCCTCAGGGTCTAGCTGGGTCTAGCTTTACAGCATCCATCCCTCCTACGGCCTGATCCAGCCCTGGAATCCAAGAGAAACAAAGGCTGGAAACGCCGTGAGCTGCTGGAGGTGGGGTGGTGGAAGTTCTGGGCCCAGGCCAGGGTTCAAACCGTATGAGCTGCGGGTGGGGGGAGGGCGAGCGGCAGACGTGAGCCAGCAGACCAGCCTTCTGCTGCACAGGTTCCTTGCACTGTGCGTCTGTGGAATCAGCTAGACCCAGGTTCAGATTCAGCCTCTGCCCCTGGCACCTGCACACAGTCCTCAGCTACTCAGAGCTTTGATTTCTCCATCTGTGAAGTGGGCTCCATGTATCTACTGTTTCTTCCAGGTATTGGGAGTTAGATGTAGTGTTATCACCTGTGCAGGCTGGCCTGGGATGGAAGGCAGGGTGGGGGTGGGGGGTTGTCTGGGGATGTGTTGAAACGGGGACTATTGGGAATGCCCCAGGGAAAACTGAATGAGCTGCCCCACTCTGTGATCCGTTGTGCCAAGCACCAGCAGCAACACTCAAAGCACAAAAGCAAGCTCACTCCTCAGCTGCTGTTCCAGCATCAGCCTCGCCTCACCCCTCAGGGGATTTGCCACCCAGAGCCCCCTACCCAGGAGCAGAACAAAGCCTAGTACTGCCCTCAAGGCCCCTCCCCAGAGTGGAACCCTTTTGTCCTAAGAACCCTCCCCTCCCCAGCCCCCCAGGCAGGCTGGGTGCCAGCAGCAATTACAGAATCATATTCACCGGAGCCTGCACGTGCGACCCCATCAGCTGTAATTAGGCAGCTCCCGAGCTTGAAAGCTGCAACAGCCAATTCGGGGAGGGGGTGCTGAATGGGACAATCAGCCTCACTGGGTGGGGGCTGGGGGAGGCTGGGGCTCTGGGGAGGTGCCATTGAAACAGCTACCATCTCGGCCTCCCACAGCTGTAGCACAATGGAGGGTGCAGTGCACTTGCCGAGAATCAGAGCACAGGGCAGACTGGCCCATGGAGAGGTGGTAGGTGGGCAGGAAAGGTCTTTGAAGCCAAGGCCCCTTTAGCACAGCTTACTCCAAAGCAGATCTCAACCAGTGTTCTTTTAGGGGTGCGCTCTTTCCAGGGAGGTTCCCTCTCCCTGTCTGGAATTAGCATTATCTTAACAGGAAAGAATTTCTTGAAAGTAGTATTTCTCCAACTGTAAAGTGTTTGCAATTTACTAGAGCTCTTACTGAAATGTAGATTCTGGTTCAGTGGATCCAGCAGGGCTGAGATTATTTCCACTCAGCTCTTGGCCTTGAACCCCACTTTGAGATGGGGAATTCCAATGCATCTCTGGGGACAGGGTGAGTGGAAGGGAGGGGAAGACCCAGGGGTGGCTTTCCTGCTCCGGGACATGGGCGAGCCCCCTTGGTTCCTTGAGAGTCTTCATCCTGACCTGCTGCAGAAAGTGGGGTCATCGTGCCTGCATCACAAGGCCGGCCAGAGCAAAATGGGGGCACAGCTGTGAAGGCAGCCTGTGCAGTGCAGAATAATCTTCAGAGTGGAAGCCGGACCACCGGGAGGTTCAGGAGCAGGCGAGGGTGTGTAAACTTCCTTTGGAGAAACCTATATCCCTGCCTGGTGATTTGAAGCGCAGAAGGGGACAATGTTGCTAAACCAGACATTCCCAGTCAAACCACATGTGTGGTGGCCTTACTTTTATGAGGAGATAGGACGTCAGGTTGACTCAGCTTAGCCCAGGAAACCTGGAGCAGCGGGTGGGAATCAGCCTGCACCCAAATTTCAGAACAAGCTGTGGGACTACTTCTGATCCACCTCCAGATCGTGAGGTCTGCGGGTGGTTTGGAGGTCCCCAAACGAGACCAGCAGGCACCTCGGAGAACTTGGCCCAGGACAACCGTGCCCTTTTCCCAACGTGCACCCCCAGCTTCTGCGCTGGTGGTCTCGTCCCCCAGTCTCTGCCTGTGGCTCTGGCAGGGATACTTTCCACCTCTTCGTCCCACACAATCCTTGGAGCCTGGGGGCCTCAGTTTCCCCCTCCCACCTGCTGGCTCAGCCCCACCCTAGGTCCTCAGGACCAATCAGAACTAGATGTTGCAGGTGGCCGGGCTGTGGTGGCCAGAGTCCCAGATGCCGGCTTCTGGGAACCCCCATCTTCCCGGGACAGGAGCATGGTTTGCTCAGCCTGCAGCTCCTGGCAGCCACCAAAAAGTGAAGACTTGGGGTGAGGTTTCCACCATCTCCTCCAGGACTGCCCCCCACCACTGCCCCCCACCCTGCAGAATGTACCCACAGTCTATGGGCAGCGTCGCAGCTCCTGGAAACTTCTGGGCTGTCCTCCAGGCCAGAACCCAAGGGCGGGTAAAAGCCAGAGACAGGATTAGGCTGTGGCCATGAGGGGCCTTCCAGAGACTTCTCCGTCTAAACCTGGAACATCATACTACATTTTACTGTTTCTCTCTCACTCAACTCCCTAAAAATGGGTTTCTCGTCCTTGAGTTAATATTCTGCAAAATGTAATAATCTTGACACACCCATATGGCACAGATGGCTGAGATAGTTAAGGGGCAGCCCATGTAAAGGCCAAGGACCTGGGTTTGAGTCCCCGAGTGGGGAGATAGGAAACCAAAAAAATTTTTTTAATTAGTAACATTTTATATTTAAAAATGTTTATTATGAAATACTTCAGCTGAACCAAAAGGTTTTTATCTGTGTGCCTGTACCCCCACTTAAATAATCAATAAAACCACCCACATAGCTAACCCTTCCTTCCACACTTAGGGGACCACCGTTGTCATTGCCCCATCCAGGTCCCTCCTGCTCTGAGCAGAGCTACCAGTCATGGATCTTGGAGCAGTTTCTTCCCCACAGACCTCGCCAGGGGATTTTGCCTACTTTCTCAGCCTCCACAACAAAAATCACTGTGAGGTGAGATTTCCCTTATTTTTTTTTTTACCAGCGAGGAGTCTGTGGTTCAGAGGTTAAATATCTGATGTCACACAGCATTTAGACCCACTGAAGACAAAATTCCCAAAGTGCCTTTGCTAGATGCCAGTTAGGACCTGGGGGTACCCCTCCCACCCTAGTAAAGGGGTGGTGGCCCTCCAGGAGTGACCACCTGATCACAGCCTCACTGGCAGTCCCTAACACCAGTCTCTGGAGAAAGGGAGAGGTCAGACTGTGAGAGGCCCTGGGGAGGACTGTGGCCCTCCTGTGTCAGGACCAATTATAAACTGAAGCCAGTTTGCTCAACAGCCAGAGTGACTCTCACAGGATAAGCTTTCCCTGGAAAGAGCAAGTCATTCTTGGGGGTCCTGTGCACTCTCCCAGGCTGCAAGCAGGCCAGCTGCGGGGACTGAGGAGGAGTCTGAAGGAAGGAGCCCTTCAAAGCCAGGCTCCAACAAAGCCCAGAGCAGCAGATAGTATGAGGAGGCTCAGTCCCAAGCACCATCCTCTTCTGTCCCCAGCAGAAAGTCCCCTTCCTGTGGTCTGGAGCTACAGAACACAGGGTTGGGGGAGGATCTGTGTCATTGTTACTCAAGAGCAGGGACAAAGGCACAAGGACAAAGGCTTTCCCCACCTCCTCCTCTGCAGATACAAAAAAGGATGAAACAAAGGCTCTAATTGCAAATCCATTTCCTTCTCCCTGGTGACCTGCCACCAAGACCCCCTCCCTGAGCCATTAACATAGAGAACAAACCATTCTGGCTCTAAGAGGCCCTGTCACCAGGGTGCAGTGGGGTGGTGAGATGCTGGAGGAAAAGGCCTCCAGCCTCCTAAAACCAAGCACCCCATGGGAGTGGGGGAGGGACATGTGGGGTGGGGGGCACACTCACACTCAGGCTCATTCCTTCACCCCTCCCTCCCCTCTAGCATGATCCTGATGGCTTGTCTTTATAACTCAGCTCTGAAGGCAGGTGCACAGGATCTCAGGTTTTCTTGAATGAATACAGAAATGCCAAATGAACCTCCATTTAACAGACAGAGAAACTGAGGCTGGGCCCTGGCCCCCTGCCCTGCCCATCCCCATTCTTTTTCATACAGTCTTACCCCCAATCCTAAAACATTCCCCAGCCAGTGTTAATAATGTTGACATTTCTCCTCTGTTTTTTGTTTTGTTTTGTTTTGTTTTAACCTGGATGCCTGTGGCTGCTGTCTGCTAGCAAAAGACTAAACAGAAGTAGCCAGAAAAGACCCAGACGGATATTTGGAAACCAGCCACTGCCTAGAGTTGGGCAGCTTGCTCTTCTCCCATAGGCAAGTACAATTCTTGGCGGGGATTTCATTTTCCATACAAATGATGAATATTATTCACCCGTTTTTCTGCTGGTAGAATAATTCCTACTTTTCTGCTTGCTGGGTATTATGTTTCCGTTTCTGTCTCCCCCACAAGCCAGGGAGCTCCTTGAGTGTAGAGGCTGTGTCTTATGGGGTCTCTGACCCCCATGCCTTGGCACACACCTGGTGCTTGGTGGATGTTTAAATGATCATGTGATGATGATGATGATGATGACGATGATACCATATCCTGAGAAGGCAGCTTAGTGAAAAGATATACAGATGAGTTCCAGAGTCACACTGCTTGATTTTGAATCCAGGCTCAATTTTCTTAATTTATGCTTCAACCTGCTCATCTGTGAAATGGGCTGATAGCACTCATTTCACAGGGTCAAGGTGGATTCATGACTGTGGCCAGTCAGCTCTAAGCTGGCTGGCTGCTAGACAGTGATGACACTGTGGAGGTCTTGCATTCATTCGGTCCCTGCTGCAGACAGTCCTGACTAAGCCATCTACATTCCCTGTCTCATTCAACCATGCACTGGTTGCGGAAGCCTGCTGTCATCCCCTCTCACAGACCATGAAGATGAGGCTCAAAGTGGTTAAGAAACCACAGAGCTGGAAATCAAAGCGACAATAAGACAGCATCTCACACTTGTGAGAATGGCTGTGAGGGAACCAAAACAAAGCAAGAACAAAGAGCGTGGGTGAGGATGTGGAGAATGGACACCTCATGCCCTGTTGGTAGGAGTGCAAACTGCTGCAGCCAGTGTGGAAAACAATATGGTGACTTCTCAGCTGGTGGAGAGCAATCTAGCTATTCTGCTCTGGGTGGAAACAAATGGAAACACTAAGTCATATCTGCACCCCTGATGTTCATTGCAACATTGTTTTCATTGGCCAAGATATGGAAACAAACTAAGTACCCATTGAATTAAATGCTATACACCTGAAACCTACATAATGTTTTAAATCACTGTTATGTCAATAAAAATCCCCAAACAACTGGATAAAAAAGACGTGATCAATACAAACTGGAATACTACTCAGCTATAAAAAGTAGGACATTTTGCCACTTGCCACAATGGTTGGAACTAGGGGGTACTCTGCTTAGAGATAAATTAGAAGAAGAAAGACAAATATCAAATGATTTCACTCCTATGCAGAAGATAAAGAAAACAAATGAACACACGACACGAAACCAAAACCAACTCTTAGATTATAAGAAGAAAATGGTGGTTACCAGAGAGGATGGAAACGAAAATCTGGCTGACAATCTAATGCAGATGTTGAATTAAACCTGAAACCTATATAATGTTTTAAATCAATGTTACTTCAACAAAAATATATTTAAAAAATAAAGAAATAAAAGAAAACTGCTGAGCTGGGATTTAAAGGGAAGTTTGCCAAACTCCACATGCCATGCTTTTACCCAACATGCAATGCTAATGGCGATTTAGTAACTAAAAGACATTATTTATCAGCTCTTACTCCCCATCCCTTCTCCATTGCTTGTCTTCCCCGCTATACCCCTCCTTCCCCCGCTCCCCACCCAGAGAAGGGAGAAGAGAGACATTCTCTCTCCAAAGTCAAGAGAGCTGAGAGGAGTAGCCTTCAGCACTATTAAGCCCATAAACCAAAGTCTTCAGCTGCTAATCTAGCTTCTTCTGTGGCATAAACAAAGCCATGCTTGTTTTAGCTACTGCTCATTGGAAACTCTATTATATCCAACCCAGGTGAAAGCCTTCCTGATGGTCCATGGACTATTCATGTTCACACACTTATCTTGGCTGGATGAAGCTTAAACATAGTCATCTACTTTTGATCCTTCCCCAAATCTCACTGAAACAATAGCCAAGGGATGTTTTTTAAGGCATAACAAGAATGGTGAGAATAGGGAAGGAAGAATATGAAGCATTCCTGCTGGTGAGTGAGCAAACGGGTTGTGGCTGACTTATTAGACCCTGGACAGCTGCATCCCACGCCAGCACTAGGGAAAACCAGAGTGAACTGGGTTTGCACTGCAGAACCACACCGCCAGCCCCTCCCAGAGTCAGGAGTTGACAGAAACCAGGAGAAAGAAGCCAGAGTGGGGCATCCGGTGAAGGAACATCAGGGGACTGGTGGCAAGTTTTCAATAAAGCAGTTAGAGTCTCAGATCCATTCACCCATTCAGCTCCCCATCTCTGGCCTGGCTCCACTCCACAGAAGATGGATGAGAGGAAGCTGGAAGAATCTCCTCGCATCTCCAATAGCCAAAAAGAATGTAACACCAGGGACTTCCAAAAACAGTTCATCAAAGCGCCTCATAGTGAAGGAGCAACATGGTACCCTCTGCCTAGCTTAAAAAATAATTTAATATAAATTTAAAAGTACTGCTATCTGGGCCCCACCCCCAGAGCTTCCAATTTAACTGGGCCAGGATATGGTCTGGATACTGGTATTGTAGACTCTCCCCACATAAGAATAATGTTGAAAGCTACTGTTGGGATGCATGGGTTTCCCCCCAAGGCCCATCAAAGCTGTTTTGGCTGAGTCTCCAAAATAGAGGCTTCTGGAAACATCTGGAATAAGGGCCCAAGCTTTATGTTCAATCCAAACTTTCTGGGATGGTGGTGGGGGGCAGAACTTATAGCCCCATTGGATGTCTGAGCACCTCAAATTTAGACACAAACTCAACACAGCATCTTTACCCTCAAATCTGACTCAGTCACCTCTCAGGGTCTGGCATTGCAGCCCTCTCTTGGGCCAGGCCAGCATCCGAGAATTCGGCCTTGATTTGCCCTAGAGACTGTCTTCTGAATACCTCCCACATCCGTCCACTTTCTTCCATCATCTGCCCCACTCACACCAAATACCATCAAGGGTCACTCAATGTGACAGTCTCCTCATAATAAAGCATGTCCTTCCAGTTCATTCTCCATGCAGTGCCAAGCAAGACCATCAGGAAGATCAAATACAGTCATGCTCTTCCCTTGCACATCCATGGTGTATTCATTTTCCTGGGGCTGCTCTTATCAGGCACACAAACTAGACAGCTATCCTAGTACCATGTATTGTCTCACCATTCCAGGGACCATGTATCCTAGACCAAGGATTCGGCAGGGTTAGCTCCTTCTGAGGACTGTGAGGAAACATCTCTGTTCCATGCCTCTCGGTTTCTGGTAGCCTCAGGTGTTCCTTGGCTTGTAGGTGACATTCTCTTCGCATGGTCATTTCTCTATGTCTGTCTCTACACCTAAATGTCCCCTTTTTATAAGGATACTTGTCATGGTGAATGAGAACCACCCTAATGACCTCATCTTCACATGACCATCTACAAAGACCCGCTTCCAAATGCTAAAAAGAAATGGCAATTCCAAAATGGCAACCCTTGTGCTAAGTCCACCAGCATTTCATACCTAATCTCACAGTGAGCCCAACTTTCCCCAGGAGTGTAGTTTTAACCGTCAGTATGGACTTTTCTGCTTTGTACCTATGAGATCATCTTTTTCATTCCCCAAAGGAAGAGAAGATCATCTGCCACAAGACCTTTCTCAGTTCCCCACAGGTAGGTTACCTAAGCCGGAAACAGTTCCTGCTTCCCTCGTCTTCCTTCTTTCTGCCTATAAAAACCTCTCCTGTTGCACAGCTTTTCAGACCTCTCTTCTATCTGCTAAATGGGATGCTGCCCAATTCATGAAAGGTTTAATAAAGCCAATTGTCCTTAAAAATGAACACAAAAAAGGTCACTTTCTCGGGTACTGACAATTAGGATTTCAACATCTTTGGAGCAGGGAGTTGGAGGTGTTGAGGGAATATGCCCTAAAACATGACTCCCCATTATTTTTAGGATAAAAACCAAATTTGCCCACAGCCCTCCTGGTCCTGTGAGGTCTGACCTGCCCACCTCTCCTGCTTTGTTCTCTCTGAGCTCTAAGCTTTGCGACCTTCTTCCTCTGACACGTACTAGGTTCCTAGCAGCTCACCCACCTCTGCCTCCTTGGGTGCAGATCTCTCTCCTTCCTGCCTCTTCCCTTCTGACTCCTACTGGCTCTCCCCATCCCCATTCAGCCTTCCTTCTCTCACTTGCTGGGCAAGTCATGCTCTTAAGGACACGCTGCTGCCCCTGTCCCCTATATCTAGTTGCAATGAAATATTTATTTGAGTTCTCTTCCTACACCAGAATGTAAGCTCCCTGAAGAACCACTAAGTCATTACTGTCGATTGCTATCTTCCTAGGGTCTCGTGCATGTCCTCAACCTGCGATGAATACCATCTGCTTAGTAGGAAAGGCAGCCACTGGGGACATCCTCCTTCATGCGAAAGCAGAGCAGCCTTCTGAGTGGCTTGGAACAGGTCTTGGGTTAGAATCCCAAGGCCACACAACTGAAAAGCGGTGTCTCTGGGGAAGGTGTCCAATCCTCTGAGCACAGAGTCCTCATTGGAAAATGGGCTGAAGGACAGCTTGTGGGCCTGGCCTGGCATCCAGCATGGCGCCCAGTGTGCTGCAGGCTCTCCAATGAGACTCTGTGTCTTCTGCCTAGAAAAGGCACTGGGCAGGGGTTCCCAGTGCCACCTACACAAGTCACTCCCCCTCCCCTGTCTGGGGGATATTTCACTGTGATTTCTTTGGTCTTTGTCCCCATGTCTGGCAAGCTCTTAAATCGTTTGGAACTTCCTAAAAGAAGAGCATGATAAAAGATGTCTTTCGTTATGTGAATGAGGTGACTTTTGGAAAGTATTGGGGTTACCTCAGGATAAGGGCTGGTTGCCAGGGGACCCAGTCATGTGATTAGAGAGTTACAATGTTCAGGGTCACCCCTAACCTCCAGGAGGGGAGAAGGGTTGAGGCTGACCAATTGGCCGTTGGCCAATGAGTTCCTCAATCATAGGTGATAGAGCCTCCATAAAAACCCTTAAGGACTGAGTTCAGAGAGTTTTTTTCCAGTTGGTGAACCAGTAGGAATTTAGGGAGCATGACACCCAGAGAGGCATAGAAGCTTCCCGCCTCTTCCCATACACCTTGCCCTATGCGCCTTCCCCTCCTGGCTGTTTGAGTTATAGCCTTTGATAAGACAGTTATCTAGTAGAGACTTTCCCTGAGGTCTGCGAGAACCTTTGCAAACTAAACAAATTCAAGGAGGGAACTGTTGGTGCTTCTAAGCCACACCTGGTGGTCCAAAGCGCAGGGGGCAGCCTGGCCTTGCAATTATCATTGTGATGGGAGTGGGGAGGGTAGTCTTGGAAATGTAAGCCCTTAACCTGTGGGATCCCATGTTTTGTCCACATACATAATGTTACATTAAGTTACACCATAGGACACCCAGCTGGTGTCTGAAAAGTGCTCATTGTTACAGAGGACCTCTCTTCCTGTCCCCCAGCTGGAACAGGGTGAGTGAGTTCCCTTTGTGATCAGAAGTGGGATTGTTCCCAGAAACTCTTATTTCCTCTCTGCAGCCTGGGAATTGCAATCAATCAGTGGTCTCGACTCAGACAGACTCATTGCCCCCTTTCATCACCAATATTGAGTAACATCCCCGTTACTGCCTCAAATGAAATTCTTAGGAACAAGAAACTACCCACTCAGTGAATTGAAACAAACACAGACACACACACACACACAAACCAAGAAAATAATCAAAGGAAAATCACTCACACGACAATCATGGGTGTTTCAACACTATCTGAATGACGCGTGGCTACACGGCAGGCCCGGAGGACTGTCCAGGCACTGGCACTGTGAATTCGACAGGGCACCGTGAATGCCACAGCAGCAAACTCAGACTGCTCCAGAGTTAAATTGGTGACTCATCTCTCCAGGGGCATTGCCAGCGAGAACTCTATTTTCCAAGAGGAACAGTCCTGGTTAAGTTCCAAAGAGAACAAAAGAAAACTCATACAGTAGTTGCAATCCAGAAAATTTAAGCAAAGGGGGGGAAAAAAAAAGACTTTGTATGTAGATACAAAAGAGAATGATATACTGGGTTCAGATGCTTGAAAACAAATTCTTCTCCACAAGGATGCTTCTCAAACTGTGGTCCCCGGACCAGCAGTATCAGCGTCACTGGACTTGCTAGAAAGGCACCTTCTCCAGCCCACTCCGGACCTGATGGATCGGGAGCTCTGGGGCAGAACACAGGGGTGCGTGTTTTCATGCCCCGCGTGGTTAAGTGTGAGAAGCACTGCCCTCTGTGAACACACGTCTGGGCACAAGAGAGCCTGTCCAGGTGCAGGATAGCGTTGCACACAGCACAGCGTCTTTGACCAGTGTCCCCAGTCACTGCAGCAATCCAAAATAGCCCCCCTGCATTCCAAACATCCCTCTGAGAGCCACTGGACTAGATGCTCAGTCAGGGTTCTCCCTGCTCGGGTGTCCTGAGATTTGGGCTTTGGTGTGCGCCTGGCGGGAAAGGGAAGCAGGTCCTGGCATGGGCGGGAGGCGGGACAGCCAGCCGAGGCAACGGCCAGGGCACCAGGTGTTCTGGCTGAGCCACGTCTCCCCCGACAGCAAGGGTTGACCCGGGTGGAGGGCTGGTTTCTGCTTCCGATAACCAAGTCTTGCGGGAAAGGGAAGCTGGGCTTTCAAAGAGCCTTTCAAACAGCAGCTGAGAGCCCTTGGCCATGGAAACAGGTCTCAGCTCACCGATGGCGCTGGGGCCGCAGATGTTTCTCTTCTACAAAGCTGTGACCAGGTAGGCAGTCAGGACATTCAGCAGAACACAGCCCAGCCCCCTCCTGTCCAAGGAAGAAGAGCTGCAGCCTACCTGGAGAAGCCCAAGAGAGTCATCAGGGCCCGGAGAAGAGCAGCTGGCCTAGAACCTCCCTCCCACCCCAGGACCCTCCTTAAGATACTCCCACCTCCTCCCTCCCACCCCGTGGTCAGCCTCTATCTCCATCTTCCCACAGACCGGGAGGGGCTGTAACCCACGAATTGCTCAAGGTGTTTCAGTTCGGCATCAGCTGACACGTGGGGGACAGCCAGGTCGCAGCCCCGTCGTCTCCATTGTGCCCTGGGGTCTGCCCATCAGTCCACACACACTCTGGGGCTCAGGGAGTGAAGTCGGAGTGGCAGTACCGGCAGAGGCAGAGCGTTCATGGGGTTCCAGGCCCCGCGCTGCAGGCGCACTGCTCATCCGCAGCCCCTCCCTGGCTCACGGCGTGGCCGCGTGGTGGGGGCCAGGCCTGCAACTCTGATCGGCCTTGGTTTTTGTTGTTGTTGTTTTTGAAGAAAGGGAGAGAAGAGAAATTTTAAGGAAGGGAAAACTGGGAAAGGAAGCACGTTACGTGATTCTGCTGTCCCGGACCCCGGGTCGTGAACTTGCGTCACACGGTCTATGCCCCAGCCACCGGCTTAGTGCCTGAGACACCGAGCGTGTCTCTGACCAGACTTTTGATTCAGATGCTTCTGGTTTTCCAAGGGTGGAAAACCGAGGTGGCAAAGCCAGCAAGAAGAGTTTGGCGGCACCCCCAGGAGAGGGCAGCAAGTAGAGGCGGCAGGAGTGATGTCCAAGAATTGGAGTGGGCAGACCTTGTGGACCAATTAGCTAAGAACTAACATTTACTGAGCAACTACTAGGTGCCAGGCACCGTGGCAAGCGTTCCACCGTATTCACTCAATATCTCCTCCCCACAGGCCCATGAGGTAGCTACTCCTTTATGTCCATTTCACAGATGAGTACACTGAGGCACAGAGAGGTGAAAGGTCACGGATCTAGTCAGTAGGAACTTGGAGCCAGGCACAGGGCATCACAGCTCTGTACAGAGAGGAGGAAGGGAGGGAGGGGTAAAAGTGGTATGGTGACTGAGGGACATGGAGTCTCTGCTATCTCTGCTGTTTGGAATTCAGAGACATCAGTCCCCAGGTCCCAGACTGCCTGACCCACCGGCCGGGCCAATGTCCTGGGTGGCCTGTCTCTCTGCAGGACCCAAGGTGGCTCCGCAGGAAGCGGTGTGTGGGGTACCGATGACGTCATTTCCCAGGGCAAGGCTCTGCAGGGTGGGGGCTGGGCGGGGGGGGCCAGCTCGACCCCCACATACTCAGTACTACAGACAAGCCATCAATCCGTGCAAGCCCATTTGGGCCCCTGCCAGGTGGGGCTGTGGTTCCTGAACTGGGAGCTTGCCGGGCCCAGGCCATAAGGAAGGGAAGGCTGGGAGTGAGTGAGGGGCAAAGGAAGGACAAGGTCCACTCTAGCCCGTCCTGTGAGCAGAAGCCACAGCCACCACATGGCCCCAGGCAGGAAAGGAAACAGGAGCTTCTCAAAATAGACTGGAGCGTGCAGCTTGGCTGGAGCGTGCGGCTATGCTGCATTTCCCTGCTTCTGCCATCTGGCCAGGCCCGGGCTGGGAAGGCAGGGGAGGAGAGACACAGGAACGGGTCTCCGGCCTGTCGCCCACCCGAGCCCACCTTGCCCAGCCTTCTCCCTGTACCCCACCCACCTCCAGGCTTCTGTTCATCTTCTTTGACTCCTATGGCGCTGGCAACGATAGCTGTCCTTGGAAAAAGGACGAAACTGAGACTGAGAGAGATAGGGGACTTGCCCAGGGCCTCCCAGCTGACAGGGGACACTGCTGAGCAGAGCTGAGTCGGCGCCGAGCCCCCAAATCCCTGAGGCCAAAGACTCCACAGCAAGCCCGCGGCCTGCACACCCTGCAACCAAAAGCAGTCTCCTGCCTTTCGGCCAATTCCAACCTTGGACCGCTATCCCTGGAAGCCAAGTCGGAGACTCAGTGGTCATACCGCTGGAGGTCACACCCAGAGGACCAGGCTTGGGTACACCTCCCCGTGGCTGCCTGAGGATCCCACAAGGAAATTGGGCAGACTCCACAGGCCCATCTCCCCAGGGAGGGCCAGCTGCAGCCTCTCCCATCGGTCCTGTCACCTCGAGGCACCTTCATTCCTGGCCCTCTCAGCTGCCTCCAGGGTGTGGGTGGGGCTGGGGACAGTGGTCCTCTCATTTGACCCAAGAGGGTCTGAGACTCCAGGCACCCCTGGAATTAGCCTCCCACCTCTGTTCCCGTGCTCGCTCCTCGTCCCAGGTGTCCTTGTTGCACCTGCCTGTGGGGAAAGGGTCTTGTCCCCGCCAGGGATCTTAGCGCCAGTGCTGAGTCAGGCAGGGAGAGTGTGTGTCGGGGGCACTGGCCTGGCTGTTACCCAGAGGGCACAGCAGTGACCTGAAGGCTGGTGCTGCCCTTGGCAACACCCTGTGAGCAGACTTGGAGTCTGTCAGGGGCATCCTGAAAGAAACAGGGGTTTCCAGCCCTTCACAGAACAAGGCGGTTGTGGGGGAAGGAAATGGAGGGACGACAGGACAAAAGAAGGAAGAACAAGAGAAGGAGAAGGAACAATAAATACGAGTGCTTCTGTGTGAGAAACGGATGGGCAAGAGGAGGAGATCAATTGTGATCTGCAATGGGCAGCCCAGTTCTGCACCCAAAAGTGTCCATCTTTTTCTCCTGGCTTCTCCCCAGAGTGGGAAAGCACAGTGACTGGCCGCCCAGCATCTTTTAGAATCATAGCCACCAGGGAGGGCTGCCTGGAGGAGGGGAGCCGGGACCCAGACAGTGGAGACAACGGCGGCTGTGACTCAGGGCACTGCCAGCCCTGTCCTCCCGTGCAGTTTCCTTCTCAATAACATTCCAGTTATATCTTTCTTCCCGGCATCTGAGCCCCAGAAAGCTGGGACGAGAGGAGCACTGGGCTCCAGGGTCAGCTCCTCAGTAATGGCCACCATTTTCTGAGGTCCAGGTCCTCTTTGCTTGCACCTGGGGACCCACCGGTAGTAAGCAAGTCTGGGTCTCATGGAGCACATGTCTGATGAGGGAAAGTGACGGGTCTCCTTAACATGGGGGCTTAGAGCAAACCCAGAGAGAGGCTCTCTGTCCCATAAAAACCTGGCTTCCCGGAGCCTTTTCCGGGGTCCGCCGTGAAGCAGGGCGTCCCCGGGGCTCCCGTGTGCTCCAGGAAGGAAGACTGCACGGGCCTCCTCCGGGTCCTCTGTAGTGACTGCATCACTATCGCAGTGGCTGGGGGACTTCCTGGAAGAGCTTTACTCCATGGAAACCTCTGGCCTGAAGTTAGAGCACCAGGGGAATCCATCCATCCTGTTTTGCTTGGTGGGGATGCGGGGTGGGGAGCAGATCTGACCCCTGGGACAGAAACCAGGGAAACCAGTTTCCAAGTAGATTCTTCCAAGATCTGCTGGTCCTTGGCCCAAGGAAATTCCCTGCAGGAGGTGGGGGAAGAGGCATCCTCTGAAGTGCCTGAGGGAAAAATTCTTCTCTGCCTGCCAAGTGCACACTATTGTTCCCGCCATATCCCACTCTGCCAGGACCTCTGCCTTGACCTTGAACTTGAAAGTGCTGGGTGACCTTGATTCTGTTCACTTGGGAAGAGACAAGAGTCTATTTGGGGAAGAGCTAGACCTCCTGCTCTGGATTTCCCCCTCCTCCCCACCTCCTCTGTCCCACAGATTGGGACAGTTAGTGTGTGCAGGCTGGTCCCCATCCATGACCTTCAAGGAGGCCTGCTTAGGGGGCCTAGGAACATGGGTGCCAGAGCTGGGGAGGCTTGGAGGACCCATGACCCAGATTTCACCTCCTGTCCCGCTGCCCTCCATTCCCAGACACCAGCTGGGGCTGACACCGACCAAGAGCCATAGGAAACAGGGGGGTGTAGGGGGAGAAGGGAGGAGAAGAAAGGAGATCCTCATACATGTGTCTCTCTAGCAGTGATGGAGGAATTCAGAAGCCATTGAATGGCTTTTCATAAAAAATATTTAAGGGACCAGGACACTAGGGAAATGGAACTGGGTCCCAGGTCCTGCCGTGTCTACACCCTGCCAGTATTCAGAGTGACAGCATTCCATGAACTCTCCTGAGTCCTGGAGTCACACTTTCTCTGGCTCTTTCTAAGGAGTTGCCATCACCTCTGGAGAGGCTGAAGGAGTACATTCTTTCATTTGTTAACAGAAACTGATTGGAACACATCATTGCTAATCACAGAATCTGCACTGCACCCAGACACGGGCCCTGTACTTGCGGGTGGCAGGTGCAAGGTGGATAAACAACCTACTAGTGAACAGAGGAAGCAGGTGACCAAGTATGATGCCCATGTGATGGAAGCAGTTTGGGGTGCATTTGGTAGAGAATTGCTGGGTGGGAAGAGCTACATGACTTCTCTGAAGAGGCAGCTTTTCAGCTCAGCTCACAGTGGAAGGGAACAGGGTTTTTCCAGACTGAGGAAACAGCAGGCACAAAGGGCCTGAGGTGAGCAAGAGTTCAGCACTGTCATCAAAGAAAAGTTCCTTTGGAGCACCATAAGGGAGCAAGGGAAGGCCCCAAGAAAGGTCTGTGAGGCTGACCAGCGCTTGGATCTTATCCTGAAAGCACAGGGAGCCAGAGAAGAAGGCTAGGCTTCCCCAAAATTCAGATAGGCCTCCCCAATATGTCCAGGACAGGTTTTTCCAAGACATGTCACCTTGACATGTGGATTATTTTGAGCTAAGACCTCTAAATTGA
This sequence comes from Solenodon paradoxus, assembly GCA_004363575.1. NCBI lineage: Eukaryota > Metazoa > Chordata > Mammalia > Eulipotyphla > Solenodontidae > Solenodon > Solenodon paradoxus. Next base: position 26,875 of record RJWH01008665.1, read on the forward strand.
GGCCCTGAAGGTTTCAGAGAAACTGTTAGCATTGCCTTAATTACCCAGAAATAAACTTCGTATCAGAGAACCTATCTGTGGGACAGGCAAACACCTAATTACAGAGCATCTGTTATGTGAGTCACTCTTTCCTCATGATGTGAGTCTCCTCCTATCTTCTGGATGTCCCAGGCCCCTATCCCATTCCTTAACTCAAGGATGAAAACCCTCAATCTGTCCTACTTACTCTAGAATTTACATCCACGCAGACTCTCGATATATATGTAATTAAATTTGATCTTTTATTAATCTGTCTGATGTTATTTTTTGAGAGGCAGGGAGAGAAAGAAGAAGCATTTAAGGAAAGAAGGAAGGAGGGAGGGAGGGAGGGAGAGAAGGAAGGAAGGAAGGAAGGAAGCAAGGAAGGAAGGGAGGAAGGAAGGGAGGAAGGAAGGGAGGAAGGAAGGAGGAAGGAAGATGGAAGGAAGGAAGGAAGGTTTTTTTTTTTATTTCATTGTACATTTTGGGTTGTTTTCACCCTAGCTCTGGTCTTTTGGGCTGCACACATCAGCCTGTCAGCTGCCTGAGCCACAAGGGTGTGCCCTGTCTGATGTTAACTTGACTATTCTACCAGCCAGAACCAAGAAAAGTCGGGGAAATATTCTCTCCATCCCTGTAGGTTATAAGCAAGAGAGTTGATAGGATCCAGTTTATGCTTTAAGCCCAGGCATTGCTCTAAATAAAGGGTGGAGGGGTGATACAGGGGAGAGAGGCTGCAGGGAGACTGACTAGGAAGCTGTGACAGTGGTCAGAAAGAGACGGTGATGGTGTCATTTGGATGGTGGCACTGTGACAATGAAAGCAGCGTACTCTTTGAAGAAAGCTTTAGGTGGAAGGGATGACAGGCTTCCTGGAGGAGTGATTACAGTGAAAGTGAGGGAGAAATAAGAACTGCCCCAGGTTCTGGCTCTGGCTCTGATAGTCTGAGTGGGGGAGGGTGAAATGAGATGCTCAGTTATGGATAAGTTAGGTTGGAGCTGCCATTGGACATCTTGTGGGAGAGGTTAAGGAGGCAGCTGGATATTAATAGCAAGGACAATGACTGTGATCATCATATATGAGTTGTGTTTCTATTTTCAAGTCTGCCAGGTCCCCTCCTACTGGGTGCCTTGAGGGCAGGGCGCAGCCTGGATCTGCTCCTGGGGCCTGGAGGGTGGGGCAGGGAAGTGGGGGGTTGTGAAGTATTTGTTAAACAAACAACTGAATAGACAGTGTGTAGAAGCTGAAAATCCAGGCTGAGAATGGTCCTGATAGGTCCCAGGGGAATTCAGCCCAAGGCCACCAGCTTTCCCATCTCTACTTGCCTCCTTGCCAACTTCCTGCCAGGAAACACAGCCCCCAGGCATCAATCACCTCTTCCCCTGGAGCACAGAGCAGCACTCCACTTCAAAACACTTTGCCTTCCATTATCTTGAGTGATCCTTGAAAGTACCCTGGGGGGTAGGCAGTGGCAGCACCCAGCAGCCCACCCAGTCTCTGCAGTGCACAACCTCTGCTGCTCACACCCTCTACGGTCACACTCCCTCTAGTCACACACTTGCTACAGTCACACACTCTCTACAGTCACACACCCTCTAGAGTCACACACCCTCTGCAGTCACACTCCCTCTAGTCACACACCCTCTCCAGTCACACACCGGCTACAGTCACACACCCTCTAGAGTCACACTCCCTCTACAGTCACACACTCTC
>RJWH01008666.1:0-28595 GCA_004363575.1 Solenodon paradoxus
TCTAGTCATAAATATGGTAGTGAAATAAAGACAAATGTGGCCTATTTATTCAATTTGACGAAGGCTTATAATGGTGACAACAAGGGTCCAGATGTAAGACCTGGACTGAGGTGTGACATTTAATTTGTCTTAGATATAACCCCCCCCCTCTCCACACACACTCACATACCATAAGCCCTGAGGTGAAAGCCTCATACTGTGATTTAAAAATCACTGTATATTTTATTAAAATTTGGGAATGATACAGTGCCAGTGTGGTCCCTGCATAGTGTTTCATAAAATGTATGAGGAGTTCACCATTAGAACATGGATTCATTGAGGTTAGGGGCAGGAAACAAATGAAAGCTGTCCTAGAATTTTCACTTTTTCTTCCCGACCTTCCTGTGGCTACCCCAGAGGAAGAGGGAACTGTGGAATAAGTGTGTCCCTGAATAGATGACATAGAATTGCCAGGAGAAACCGGGCTTGTAGAGTTCCTACATAATCTATACTCATGAGCAAGTGAAAAAAATAGAGAGCGATCTATAGATCACAGGGTAGGGACAAGCATCTACAGAGCCCTGGAAATAGCTTAATCCATCATAGAAAACTGAAGTCTGCTTTAAAGCAAGAAAAGAGCCTATCTGATCACAGTATTTTCTCATTGCCTAACTTAGTGCTGGGCTCATAGTGATTATTTAGAAAATGTCTCTTGGATACCCCAAATAAGGGCCCATATTAGTTTCCTACGACTGCTGTAACAAAGTGCCACATACAAGGAGGCTCAAAACAGCAGCAATTTATTCTCTTACGGTTTTGGAGGTCAAATATTCCAAATCAAGGTATTGGCAGACACACTTGGAAGCTTCTAGGGGAGGATCCTTCCTTGTTACTTGTAGTTTCTGGTAGCCCCAGGTATTCCTCACCTTCTGACAGCATGACTTTAGTCTCTGCTTTCAAGTCTGCACATGACCATCTTCCTTCTGTGTGTCTTTGTGTTTTCCTCTCAGTTTCTTTCTCTATTTTTTCTCTTGTAAGAATACCAGAAATTTGGGATTAAGACACACCCTAATGACCTCATCTTAAATTGATTACATCTGCAAAGACCCTATTTCTAAAGTCACATTCATGGTACTGGGGGTTAGGATTTCAGCATATCTTTTTGGGGAACACAATTTAGCCCAAAACAGGGTCCAAATAAGCCCAGGTCTGTAACAGCATTTCCTGGTTATTAAGTTTGGTAACAATCTTTCTCCAAATCTAGCTTCGAACTTGATCTCTACCATAGTCTCTCCCTAACATTCTTTTGTAGGGAAAACATAAATATACAATCTTTGTTGAATAGCCATGTTTTTAATAACTTACTTGCACAAATGGTATGCCCATTCCCATTGTGTTGTTTGCTTGCTTGCTTTTTTAAAGTGTTCGTTGTTCAAATTCTTTCAGTGTGACTATATGTTTATTTTCTCTAGTTTGTAAATATTGGGAATGGGGAAAGGAGAATTCTTGAGAAAGCAGGAAGGACTGAGAAGCTGATGAAATAACAAGAAAAATTTCCAGTCCTACTCTTTGATTTGGTAGGCTTAGCTAGCATAGCTACATTCCTTGAGATTCTTTCAAATCCTACCCCACATCCAGGCCTTTGGGGTGCCACAAGCAGCTGTTCCTCCTCCTAGTTCAATACCAAATAAATGGTTTTGGTTTTGGTTTTTATTCTCCCCAATGACCCCTGGTTGTAAACGTGGGTCATTGGGACTTACTTATTCCATACCCCAGTCATCTCAGCCACCTGAACTAAAAGGGTGAGCCAGGAGTCCAGAAGAGCTAAATCAAGATGTCAGCAGGGTCCTATTCCCTGCAGAGGCTCTAGGGAAGATTCTGCTCCTTGTCTTCTCCAGCTTCTGAGAGCTCTCAGCATTCCTTAACTTGTGACCACATCTTCACATTGCTTCCTTTTCTTTTGTGTCCTCTGTATGCTACTTCTACAGATACTTGTCACTGAATTTAAGGCCCACTTGGATAATCTCATCTCAAAATTCTTAATCTAATTCCATCTTCAAAGATTCTTTGAAAAGAAGGTCCCATTCACAGTTTTGGAGATTATGACATGAACGTATCTTTCAGGGAATCATCATTCAGACTATTACAGTGTTGTTTTCTCTTTTTTTTTCTAGTCGGCAGTTCAATAGATTTTACCAGTTTCTCAAGGGTCTGTGATATAAAGATCAAGAGGCCATGATCTTTAAGACTTTTGTTTTTTTAAAATTCCAACCTTTTGTGATTCTGTAACTGCTTAGAAAATGCGACTTGGCTTTACTAATATACCTTGCATGTAGGAGGAGTTTGATGAATTTTTGTATATTTGATTTGGCATTGGAATTATATTAATATGGGTATATAGCACACTAGTGAGTACCTGTCATGTACCCGGCACTATTCGAAGCTTTTTATGTATATCAGCTCATTTACTCCTCATAATAATCTTATGAAATAACATGATAAGCTTTATTTTTCATATGAAGAATCTGAGACAGAGACATTGAGTAACTCGATTAAGGTCACACAGCTAACTGATAGTCTAGCTTCAGAACCTATGTTCATACCTACAATACTTTGTGAAAGATGCCTGTTTCAATTTTAAACTTTAGGTGACATCCAGTATCATAAAAAAAAAAACAAGCAGAGTAGCTGTGGAAATATTCCAGATAAAGTAAGGCTAAAGAGACATAACATAAAAGGAAAGGTGCAGGCAGGAATGAAGGTGAGCAAAGGCAGGCAGGCACGAAGAGAGAAGAGAAAGAAGCACTTATTTGATTTAGTCGTTCATTTTAGTTGCTCCCTCCAGCCCCAGGATGTGAACCCAAGTCCTTGGGATGTAGATAGACTATGTCAAGCAATGTTATCAACTAGGCCACCAGGGCATGGCAGTCTGACTTTCTGACCTATGGTAAGAAGGTCAGTGCAAGGGTTTTCTCTGGCTCCACTAAGGACTATAGCCTTGGGTCCTGAGACGTCAAAAAAAGAGACCTTGTTTGATAATGGAACCAGCATTCCCACACCTTTCAACAGGGAATGCTGAATTGTTAATTACCTCTGGGGTTTATTATATGCAATATAGCTATATGCTTTAGCTATATACCCAGAAGTTATTCAAGACAGGCAGTCCCATTGGAAATTGATATAGCCCTATTTTCTGTCAGTCTGTCTACAGACAAGAGTAGAGAAGATTAAGTATACTGCCTAATTTCATATTACAAAATGGCACAAACATATAAAGTTAATTACATATTGATTGGAGCATACTTTATGATGGGATGGACATACCAATCAACATATTTATTGAATGTCTATAATGTTCATAACACTGGACTAGTATAGTGGACCCATAGGATGCATAGACTATACCCCAGGACTTAAAAACTAATGAAGAAATAAGACATCAAAACAGAAGATATTGCTTCAATTCAAGGCAATGCTTTGGAAATGACTATATAGTTATCTTCTACTTTTCCAAAGGTCACATTATATCATTTTGCTTTTAGGAAAGACCAGCATTAGTACTTATTTTCGTTAACTAAAAGAAACCTAAAGAGGATTTAAGCTTTTATGACAAAGGGCGAAAAGCCAACCTCGCACTCAGCATTTGCTTTTGCAGCAGCTGTTTTACTTGCAGTGCGCACCCTGAGAAGCAAAAGTGGCACTGCCAAGCTCCTTCTCTAGGACATGTTTCACTATAGGCTATGCATTTATCATATCATTCCTGCTTTTGCTAAGTTATTGCTATTTAAAAATTTATGTGTTATTTGGTAAGATTTGGCATGTAATTTTTTTGGCTCAGAATGCTAAAAAATATTTTCCATATAAATTAATGGTAATTGTTTCCTTGCTTTATGACATTTCAGTTTAGGAACGCTTTCATACATACAGCATTCTACTTTGGGATCGTGGGGAAAACCTGTACTCGGAAAGTGTCATCACCGGCCAAATTGTAGATAATCACTGTGGCCTGGATCCCTTAGGGGAAGCTTCTTCTTTGATGAATTGGACCTTGAAGGATGAGTAAAGTTTAGGGAGACAGAGGAAAGATATTCTTGGGATGGTTGTGGAGGTAAGAAAGTATATGTTTCATGAGTCAGAATTGAGTCTGATTGAGAAGACATTTGAAGTTCAGTGGAGGATTTTTAGGGATTTTTGAGTCAGTAAATTACGTAATAAAAGCAGTGTTTGTGGAAGTACTCATAGTAGTGAGTCGAAAGAGATAAGTACTGATTCACAACCCAGGGTACACATCGAAATCAACTGAGGGCTTTAAAAAATACTGACACCTCTGTCTTAACCCCAGATTCGGATTTTTTTTTTAAGAAACATTTTATTTTATTTTTATTTAGTTGTTCACACTGTTTTTCCTCCACTGTCTATCTGGGATGTGAACCCAGGGGTATGTAGCCTGTGCTCCTTTGGGGAAATTGACCTAACTGCTGCTCCACCAGGACGCACCCAGATTCTTATTTTATGGTGTAAGATATAGCCTAAGTCTTGGGATTTTTAAACGATCCTCAGGTATTCCTAACATGCAGCAGAGTTTCAGAATCATTACAATGGAAGGAAGAAAGATACTAGTTTGGGGACCATTTATAAGGTTACTATAATGCAAGCTTAAGTTCATGAGTCTTTGGACTGCTAGAGTAGGTGACAGAGAATACATAGGAAAGCTTAGATGGCATTTCAAAGGAAGAACATACTGAGCTTCAAAATAGACTGAAGACAGAGAATGAGGAAGATTCAGAGGGAAGATTTAAAGATGCCAGCACAATTTCAAGGCACAGTGTCTCATTCTTGGTAAGTATCCAATTAATATTGGTAGAAATAAGCTGAAATTAATAGAATAATTTGGAGACACATGCTCCCATAGCTGAAATCGGAATATCAGAGAAGAAAAGTCAATTTGGGAGAAGGAGGGAGATTTTGTTCCTAGGCTAAGTATGAGATGACAACACATTCTCCAAGTCATCAGTCAATTTTGAGGTGTCAAACTGAGATTTTGAAGCAAAATTGCAACTGGACACTACCAATGAAAACTTACCTTCATAGTTGAAGTTGAAATTCTGAGAGTGAATGTTATCATCAAAAGAAAAGAAATACAGTAAGAAGAGAAGCAAGTTGATGATAAAATCTTAGGGAAGACAAAGTCCTGTTTTTGTTTTTGTTGCTTTTGTCAATTTTTTACCAGCTAGAAGGCCCTGTGCGTGCTTGTAAGCCAAGACGAACAAGCTAAAACATCTAGCCAAAGCAGGAAGAAATGCCTAGTATTGTATATCATCTTAAGAAATACAAGTTAAATTCATTCTCTTTGGTAGATTAGATTTACTATGTAGACAAGCCATGGTACTGGCTGTATTAGTCAGTAGATCTGTCCATGTTAAATGTGACAATAAGTACTAGAGATGTTCAGAGGAAAGGTAGGAAGATTAATTTTGGATAATGCTTGGGTACACATCTTGTTTTGAAAATGGAGAGAAGGAAGAAAAGATAAATTCAAAGATAGAAAAGCAGAGGTAGAGACAACAAATTTGTTCCTCTTAAAAAGCAGGGTTTCGGTCTCCAGTCTTCTTTGTCACCTCCCTGAACATTTCAACTCATTACCTACACCTTCTACCCTCACAGGTCTCTTCCTTAATATCTAACTTCCTTTGAATTGAGTCTTGCCCTGAATCAGCAGGCAACCAGAGCAATCGTCTTTATTTGCTTTAGCCTAGGATGTCCTTGGGGGGACATTTTTAAGAAAAGATTTCATGCCTGAATAACTGATTCCTTTAAATAAGTTTTTAATTAGATGGCTGAAATTTGGAAAAAAGTCAAGTGACTTTCGTCAGTCTCAAAAAGACCCAAGAGTCTCTTCTTCAGCTTTGTTCGTTTCAGTAGTGAATGGATGTGTTCTAAGTGTTCTATACTGTGTATCAACAAGATGTGGTAGGGTGACCCAGATAATTCCCCACCTTCACGGTGTTGCCGTGGGGCAGGCTTGACTGTGCTTCTTAGAATAATTTCAAGTTGCCAACTTTTGGTGTAGACACGACCTGAGACATGCTGCAGGTTACTGAATCAGCTGATTATTTGTTTAGTGCCCTACCATTTGTTTGACATTATGTAGACACAAGGCTGTACTGAATGAGGAGAGTGCATTCACTGGTAAGGTCATAACTAGGGCTTTGGAGTTGCAATCCAAACAACCTGTCACACATTTCAGTCACACATAGAAGCAATATAATTCTGTTGCTTTGGAAATAGTTAAAAGCTAGTTTTACAATAAGAAGACAAGCTTTTGAAAACAAGGAGGGCCAGTATTTGAGTGTGATTGACAGACTGTCATTAGTATTTGACAGATCTCCGTGATTGTTTTTTCTAACAGGAAAATGGTGATTCTTAAAAGCAGTTTTAGATGGCTGCTCCTTTGCTTTTTAGGAGGAAAGCCTCTTTCTTTAACTTTTTTGTGTAGTGTCAGTAAATGAAATGCTTCTTCCCAAATCATGACTATTGCTTTGCAGCCTTCAATGGTGTAGTAATACATCACAATCATTTGAATGTAGGAAGGGGAATGGCCAGAAATAACCATTTAGGTCACATGGGTTTTCAAATGCATCTGTTTACGCACAGAGGGTCCTTACAGAAGACTGTTTTATTTCAGGGACCATTTTACCATGACAGCAAACTGTAAGTCGGTGAGTCATTTTCATGGTTTGACATTTTGTTGTAAAACTGTCTGAGAGGGGTGTGTCACTTTTACAGGCTACTTGTGTCCTGAAGCAAAGTTATGGGCATCATGTGTGACACACATAGGTTATATCAGATGGTGGACCTTTATGAGACTGGCTTGAAATGGAAACTTGCATTTTTCAACTTTAGTTCAATTACCTTGTTATAGAATATAATACTAGTTGCAATAGTGGGTAATTTAAGGACTACAGAATAGACTTGATACAGTATCGCCAAAGACCTATAATGTTACAGTTAAATATAGCCGTGATCATTTTTCTCCTGATTAACACTCATTTTCATCTACTTCCACAGTCTCATTGATATATTCACTGTACTTCCAAAAGGAATTCCGGAAGTCCCCAAGTTAAATTGCAAAAGTTTGTTTTATTGAACTCAGAAAAAACTTTCCCATATAAACAACGTTATGAATTATGGGCATATCCGCAAAGCAGTTTGCCAGAGGCTACTTAATCCATAATATGCTTGAAGTGTAGTGTGTACATCATATATAATAGCATTTCTAGAAAAAATAAAGTTTAGTTTCAACATGGGAGGATCAGAAAAAATTTCACCTTCCTGCAGTGAGTCTCCTCCACTGCTGTCCTCCACAACAACTCTGAATCCTTTACGAATTAGACGTTGTGAAAGGGGAACATCCTTGACTCCAAAATCTGATGTGGTTTCTTCAGGTCAAGAAAGTAAAAGAAAGGTGGAGACTTTGGACATATGAGACTGGCCTTCCCTTTTCTTTCCCAACATAGAAGTGGAATCCTATAGTACTTGTCTTTTTGTGATTGATTTATTTCGTTATTTTCATTTTTTTAAATAAGGGTGATTCATGTTTGCAGTAAAAATTCCAAATATCAAAATGTACAAAACGAAAAGTCAAAGAATGGGATTGATTTTGTGAAAGATTTTCAGTGCCCCTTTGGGAGCTAACATTTGCTGAGTGTATGCCATATGACGCTATGTATGGAATACTTTACATGTGCAAATTAATTTATCTTGTAAAACCTATGCATCAGCTTAGTTACTACAATAAAAAAAAGGAAAACAACAACAAAAACCTATGTGGTTTTATTCATCATATGTAATCATTTCATCATCGACAGTCTCCAGAGAGAGGTCTGACAAGAACTAGGCAGGCAGTCAGGGTTAATACCAAAAACTAGGCTGGGTGTACCATGGTGGCTTAGTAGTTAAGCCCACAGGGTGCAGTCCTTGTACATCCCAAGGACCAGGATCATAACTGGGGTTGGGGTGGGGCACCAACTAAGATGAACAACTAACTAAAATAAATAAATAAATAAAGTGCTTCTTCCTCCTCTCCCTGCCTACCTGCTTGTTCTCACTTTTATTCCTGCCGGCACCTTCTCTTAAAAAAAATTAATAAATAAAGACTGGACTGTGGAGAAAAGCTGCTATTCCATTGAGAGAATCGGAATCTACTATGGAATTGAGAAGTCCAGTCTTAAACACTGAACACAGCAGAGGAAGGCATGAGAGGGTATATGACCCTGATGAGCTAGGGTCTACATGACACTACTCAGACACACTGGTTCCTGAGCTTGAAATCCATGTAACATATGCTCCTTCTTATCAAGCTTTCTCTGGGTTAACCGAAGAGCTTTTAGGTTGGCCATGGGAAACTTCTGACAGTACATTGGTTCTCCAGTATAATACCAATTGATAAAAGCTCTGACTATATCTGCACTACCCTAAATTAGCATTCCCTAAACTGTACTGTATTTCATGAAAACATGATTTTCTGTAAGATATCAGTATATAGACATAAAAAAGAAGCAAAACCAACAAAAATCCCAGATAAAATGCATCTGGGTTCATACTAGATGCTTCTCCTAAAGATTCATTGCATAATACAAGCTTATTAAAACCTCTGAGAAGTACTGTGCAAAATAATAAATCTTTTGAACATTTAAATCCTTATTTCCTAAATACTTTGACTACCATACTTCCCCACTTTTCTCCCTAAATATATTATCTATCTATATATCTATCATTTGTCATCTATTGGGATCCTACTGTACTACGGAACCCATAATGTTTTGTGTTCTAAGAAATTGGAAGGAAGGTGAGATGAAAACTACCTTCCAACTGTATACAATGTGAATACCATTTCACTTCCTCTGTGTAACAGCCCTAAAGTCTCCCAGAGTTTCATGAATATTATATATCTTTATGGACTGAAACAGCGTAGGATTATCAATCTCAATAATGTGATCATTATTATCAATAATGTGATGTACTCTAATGTCCTTGCTTGAGTGAATAGAACACCTCATTCTAGACAGATGTAGCAGCAGCATCAATTTTATGAAAAACTGCATAAATGTCAATTGAATCTTCTAAACTTCGGGTTTCTCATCTATTAAGGAACAAAAATACTAACTAAAAAGATCTACACCATGCTCTAAACATCAAAAACATATCACAAATCACCAAGTGTTTCTAGGTTTCATGAGATATCACCATCATTCCACGGAATGTCTGTGGCATAATGGGAAGAACACAGACCTTGGAGTCAGGTAGACTAGATTTAAATTTCAACTACGAAAATGACATTTTTGTTATCTTAGAAAATAATTATAATAAAGTATATACCTATCAGAATAGACTTACTGTCTTATAACAAATATAAAATATTTGCTATAATGCTATACGTACATAGCAATGATAATAGAACCATTGATTGAATATACCTATTAGCTGCTTATTGTGCTAAATTCTTTTTATACATCACATAATTTAATATATCCAACACTGTTTTGTACATGGGACTTCATAATTCTGAAACTGATCATGGGTATGTCACACCTTTGGAGCTATGATGTCATCCATTGTTTTGAAACTGGATTATCTCAAAAATAGGCTGTACAAATACAACATATAAAAATAGGTTAGACGAAAGTGCTGCTTCTTATCTTTCCTTGACTAGGAAATTTTCAGGTGTGGTTCGAATTCATCTGGATCTGGAGGCTTCATCTTTAATACATTACTCATTACTAATTCTCTTTCCTACATCATACCCAGCTCTTTGAGCAATGACTCTGTTTCCATCCTAGCTATAATAAAATACGCAGGTTGCCATACTATTCTTACTGAACTTATCATAAAATTACATATTTGACAGGTTACATATCTATCACAAATACTCAGTTCTACACCAAATGTTGTTTATGCCTGTGGCTCTTCCAATTCAAACTAGACCCACTGTTGTCTTTATTTCACATCACTATCTGACAAGGATTCTAATAGCACAAACATTCTTTAGCAAGAAAACTATAGAATAAGCTTAGTGCTAATCTGGGCCAACATCCTGAAGAGCATCTAAATAAAGGTCTGTATATATACTATTATGCTCAGAAAATGAGATTGTTAGTGTCTGACCCTATAGTGGTTATATCTGGATTTTCCTGCCTTACACCCCTGCTTACTTTATAAAACTCTTCCTCCTCCTCTCTAATCATGTGATGCTGATGAGTTAGCTGCTACAGATAACATCCTAATTCACTGGACACAGTGGTGGGCTTCTGACCAAGACACCTCGAAACACAAAACTCCAATCCTTTAATTACGCTTATTATTCTGTGTTTAACATATAACCACCCTTAGCCAATTAAAACATTTGTTTGCATTTTTTCATTTTTGAGCTGAAGAAAAATTGCCTTGCTTTGTAGGTCATTAATCTAGAACAAAAAAGGGAACTATAAGCAGTGATTATCCCTCCCACCAGAAAAAAAACCTAATTTATTAGACGATAATGAGGTCAACAAACAAGGAAAAGCACTGGGAAAAGATGGATATATATTTCTGATGTCATCTGAGTGTCTGGTCTAGATATATCAATCTACTTTCCCAGTTACAAGAGTCAATAATTTACTTTTTTTCTGAAGGTGACTTTGACTTTTGATTCTGTCATTTGCAAATGTGTTTTCCCATAACTAGCATTGTCTACCTGGTGTCTGACTCTATATTTCAGATACATTCTGTGTTCCAACAACTCCTCCTCCTTTTGTATAAACAGAATCCCACTCCATACTTGACTCTTTGTGGCCCATAACTGAGCATGAATCCTACAGTATTAAACTTCAACTGGTAATGGAGCAAACATTTTGGGAGTAGCCATCCAGTGAAAAATTGGTCTTCAGCCTCAAGGTAGTGTGAAGTTGGAGTAGATAGGTTTTATAATGAAATAATGAAACATCCTAGTAGGAGACATATTATAATAATGAAGAAATGCTCAGAAAATGAGAATGAGAAGTGAAAGTTGAGAGGAATGAGTTTTGCAATTTTTCTGTCCTCTACTTAGTCTAGTTATTTCTATTTGCCTACTAAACATTAATTATATCTAGTTAACCATATTTATTCAAATGAGAAATGCACATTAGAATTGAGTGGCAGGCAGGAAGAGAGAGGAGGAATAAGCATTTTTTATTTTATTTTAATTTAGTGTGCACACTCTTTCCCCCCACCCCCTCCCGGACCTCTGACATAAACCTAGGTCCATAGGACATATGTGGTCTGCACTAGGCCAGAGATAGCGGATATAAGCTCTACTCCACCAGGACACACCTGTTTCTGGTTTTCTATAGTTTTCACTTACTATCTCATAGGAAATAAGACATTAGATTTTGAGAGAAATGAGGTTTTTAGTCTCTTAGTTTAGTCTAGTTATCTCTAGTTAACTAAGTAGTGTAGTCTGCACTAGTTACATAGTTATTCAAAAAAATGGAAATTTAGAGTTGAGAGGAAAGTATTTTGAGCCTTTTGGCTTACTCCAATTATTCTACTTATCTAGTTTTTAGTTAGCTAGTTACTAGGTAACTTGCTCCTCTATTCCTAGTTTTCTATAGTTCTCATCATTATTCTAACAAGAAATAAAAAGTTATATTTGAAAGGGCTTATATTTGTTTTAATTTCTTGTATTATTCTATTTATGTCTTCTTAGCAAGTCATCTAGTTGTCACTAGTTGCATCTACTTATCGATGGTTGTTCATCAAGCTTGTTTTCTTAGGAACACAGATGAACTACCTTTCCCAGATCTCCTTTGTCTAAGTGGGGCCTTCAGACCAGATATCATCTACGCAATGTGAGCAGAAGCGATGTTTCTCTTCTTTGCAGATAAGAGGCAGATAAGAGCAAATATGCTTTATCCAGGCTTTTTGCCCCCTCTATGATGATCTTAGAGACCATATGTTGAAAATGGTGGTGTTATATGATTAAAGGTGTCTGGATCCCTGAATAACTGGTTGAAACAGAAGCCCCTCACACTGATAACATTGAACTTTGACTTGAATGATCAAAACCTTTATAGAATTAAGCTACTGATATCTTGAGGGTTGTTGAAGCAATTAGCATATCCTGACAGTTATAGCCTCTCACAGTAGTTGTCATACTGTATAATAAATTTCTTGTTTTATTGCTTTGTGTCCTCCATTAGATTGTGAGTTCCTTGAAATTAAGGTTAGTGTCTGTCTATTCATCATTGTATCTCTAATGTTTAATTTAGTGTATAGCACACAGTAAATATATCAATGGATAGCATAATGAATGTATATGTACTAACAGGATCACACTTACTGTCTTACTACTGAAGATAAGGATTGCTTTTGCCTAAAGAGGAAACACTCTTCACTAAGGGAGATTCAGTGTCCCCAAGTTCTGATTGTAAGTTGGTAAAAGAGTTATAATGATTTGATCTAAGTAATAAAGTTCAGTATAAACTAGTGATTCATACACGGTAGATATGGTGATCTTTAGTCTAAGTAGTTGAATCACATTTTATATTGATTATAAAAAGGCCACAGGATTTTTCTAAAAAGCTGAATTTCTCTTATAAAGTCCATAGATGTCAGTATAACATAAAATAAATACACTGAAAACTGGCTACATGGGATATAAAGTGTGTACTATGAGGGTTTTTTGAAATTCATATAAATGGGGTCTATAAAATGGCAAATTGATTAGTCATTCTGGATAAAACTCCAACCAAACAAACACAATTAGCCAAACTAATATTTGGCAGACAATATGCTGCCAAAAAGAAATTTGGTTATTTGAGAGAATTTTCCACTTTCACAGTTTGAGCAATCATATATAGAAAAGAGGCTAGTGTTTTTAAATGAGTATTTATAATCATCAAGTAAATTGAACTAAAATCTCATCAGTCTCTAGCATGTGTTTTGAATGGCGACCAGCATTTTCTGGTAGGAAAAAAAACTTGCAGTGTTAGGTGGAAACATTTTTTTTGTGTTTTTTGAGTTTTAGAAAAAGGTCACTGAAAAGATTTCTGAGAAACTTCTAGAACATTCAGGCTATGCCATTTCCTGAATCGGTTTGTCCAGTTCAAAAGGAAATTGAATGCAATTAAAAAAAAAAGCAGGGGGTTAACTCGGGGTCTACTTGATGCCAAATAACTATTTTTCTTTTATATTTTAACAATCCTTTTGGCTTTATTCAATGCAACCTGAGTATGTGTGGTATTACAGAATGCTACAGGGCACTGATTGACTCTCTAGAATTCAATACACTGGGTATACTTGTTTTTACTTTTCTACACATATTCTAATAACAGATCTTCCAAGGAAAGTAGAGTGACAGGCAGCTATTGTGCTTCTACAAGACAATGAATATAAGGTTGCAATTTTCCAAATGAAAGTTTTTAGTTATAATTACATGCATGGCACATTCCTTAACCCCCTTACAGAGGAGACATTGCCAATTATTTCTGAGAGTCAAAAAAGGACAATTAGATTCATATTCATACGCTAATAAGCATTGCATTATTTAAACTTGTTTTTTTATTTGAACTGTAAAAATGAGAATTGAACAATGGCAATGGAAATATACAAAAGTAGTAATTACCTTCTTCAAAGTACAGCTTTTTATATAAACACATTTCAGCTAACAGGTTTAGTAGCT
The DNA here is from genome assembly GCA_004363575.1 of Solenodon paradoxus. Taxonomy (NCBI): domain Eukaryota; kingdom Metazoa; phylum Chordata; class Mammalia; order Eulipotyphla; family Solenodontidae; genus Solenodon; species Solenodon paradoxus. The sequence goes on from RJWH01008666.1 coordinate 13,679, forward strand.
TTTTTCAAGAATAAAATTTGGTAAATAAACCTCATTTTCCCCTATAAAAATAGCCTTCAACATACAGAATATCAAGTTACCTTACAAATTTGTCTTAAGGAAAGCTACATTTGTTTCAAAGACTGCACACCACCCATTTCTTGTTTTTGAAAGTCTACTTTCTTAGAAAAATGCTAGAACATCCTCTTTTTTTCCTTTTTCAGAAAAAAAAAAACCATTTCAACTGGAAGGGGAGCAGTAAATATCCAAAGGTTCTTGTTAATTGCCATTTGCTGGTAGACTCCAGAGAGATTGAGGGACATGACTACTTTCGATTTTGGAAATTCAGATTTCGCAGAATATCTCAGCTTTTAGATGAGATTCTCACGGTGATTGTTTAACAACAGACTACCGTTTCCAACATTTGCTAGGTGGGCTGACTGATAGTTAATAAAAATCAAGCCCTAAGAAAATTACTACTTGTTTTAAAATTTTATTTTATTGATTTGCTTTACCAAGTTGAACAGGAAACTGCACAACTATGAAATCCGAACAAATTCACACCTTAATCATCATCTTTTGAGTTAAGTCACACTGCATATTGATGATTTGGCACATAATGTTGAGCACTGTTGTGTTAGTGAACATTACCTGTCATATCAGCCTTGCACCAATTTTACTGAGCAGTCTACATGCTTGCTGCTTCTGGACAATGAAAATGCTAGTGGAAATAAAAATGAGCCTGCCGCACACACTGCTGTGAGATTCTCCTCTCATTCAGGACTTATAGAGGACAGATTTGTGACTTCTTCAGATACTTCCATTTCTCATTTGTCTAGCACAAAAGTCAAATGATTCTTAGGCATATCAACTCGCAGCGCAACTTTGAGTAAGTCCCTTAAACTTTTTGTGCCTGAATTCATTCACCTGTTAAATGCCTGTATTAATGATAAGCTGTCCACAGGGTTGGTGTGAGTATCAAATGAGATCATGGTTGTAGAAAGGTTTTGTAAGTTATTAAGTGTGATAGAAGTCTTAATAATGATGATGATGAAAATTGTACTCTGTTCAAAATGGATGACATTTCTTTCTACTGCTTCCTTTTTGCCTTAGAGAAACTAGACATTTGTCCTCTTGTTCTTTAAAAAAATCAGAAGCTTGGAATCCATTTATCTGCCTCCTTTGTGTTTATGAAGTTGTCCCTGAGCGAACTGTACTTTAGCAAATTGAACAAGCTCCGGTTTAAACCAGAAATGAGTTGAAAAGGATGAGCTGTAGCATTTCAAGTCCAGTAAAAGTTTTTCTACACAAGACAGGATAACATGGTCAGAGCAGAAGTACACATGCAGATTCTGCTGAATAGTGTCATATCAACAGAAAAACCAAAGAAACAACCACATTTTGAACTTAATAAGTAGTGTGAATGAATGAAAAAAGGTTCCTTTTCATTCTTGCTTTTCCCTGTAAAACAATCCTTTATATTTATCAGTCCTCTTGTGAAACTGAGAGAGAGAGATGGCACAGAAATTCTATTAATAATATATCGTATTACAAGCATTTAAGACTTTTTAAGCCAGGAAATTTCAAAGTGCACCAGGAAATTTCAAAGTGCAATATATGGTTAGGTCTGTATGAAAATATTGGAAGGCTGATCCAAATGTTATTTTTCATTTGCCAAGTGAGCCTGCTACCCTCAGAACGTGTCTTGTCCAGTAGTTGATGGTAACTGAATGTTTCCTTTTAGTTGGAACTTCATTCTAGCACCTATGAATGCTACTCTTTTCATAGTTTTGCGTATTAGTGTATTACAAGTCCTTGTGTATTATTTGAAATTTTAGCAAAAATATACTTGTTACTCAACATAAGCATTTTTTTTTTTAACAATGATCTCTTGATAGTCTGAAAGAAATGATCTTCTCAACTGGTAAGGGGCTTCAAATCCTTTTGTAAGAGCTGGGTTGGATCACGAAAAAGCATTTTAGGAAAGGGGGACTGAGGTTATTCAGTGCCCCCACAGCAGGGTAAAAGTCAGAGAGTAATGAGGCCTCACTTCAGCAGTTTTCACCTTATAAGAGACATTCGAAAGAGACGTTTTATGACTGCAGTGACCTTGGGAAGACAGGACTGTTTAATAGACACATACTGACACATGTGTCAGTCTTTAGAAATCTGCTGCTATCAGGCATCTGGCTAGCTTAAAAAGAATTTTAATCAGGAAGAGATTTATGAGGTAACATCGCTTGGACTCTGAAGCCCTTGAAACAAACAAGAGTTGGTTCAATCGGTTACTTATCAGATCGATCTTAATTATAACTTGGAAATCCTTATGCAAGTCAAAATTGTTCTTAAGCTGTTCCTACACTGTCTTAGAAAGTGTGTACTCCATTCATTTCTGAAAAAAGATTTCCATCATCTTGAGATTCACAGCTGGAGCATGCCTAAAACCTAATAACAGTCAGAAGACCTCCTGCTGTGTGCAGTTTCCAAGCTTTCAGCAGAATTATGCAAATCTATCTTTGAATATTAGAGAAAGGCCAATGCCAGTGCCAGGCAAATGTTATCCAATTTTCACTTAGCCCCGTTTGAGGTATTCACAGAACTGATGTTTATGTGCCAACGTGTGAACGTCATTTACATATCTAAGGGGGCTGCAGTTTGAGTCCTCCTAGCACGGTGCGGGTGCGGTAGTTCAATTAAAAGAAGCAACTCATCTGTATCAGGACCTCTCCACTTCTAGCTGCTCAAGCAACAACAGTGTTTTCAGTTTATGGGAGATTCTTGTAAGACTATCAGCTGGTGTTTTCCAGGACATGCATGACTCTGAACTCTACTCTTCTGGAATTTGGTTGTGTCTAAATGAAAAACAGAAGCACCTGCAATCAGTGTTTTATCCTGATGGTTTTGTTTTGCTTTGTGTCTTTATGTGATACTAACCGGGATAACCACAATGGTCTAGGAAACCACAAACATTATGTACTTTTCAACTAGAAAAAAATTTGCTACAGAAATGTATTTTATCGGTTAGAGAGGTTACAGAAGTAGACTTGTGGATATCATAAGCTGTAAACAACCATAGTATGACCTACAATGTTGTCTACATTCTGTATGTGAGCTAACAGAAGCCTGCCACAGAGGACTTGTCCAAAGTGTCCAAGTAGATCAGTGATATAGCAACGAGGAGAACCCAGATTTTCTGACATCTAATCCTGTGTTCATTTTTCTTCATTACGTTATTTCTAGGGTAGGTTTGAGACTAGGTTCATTTTTTTCACAGAGGCAATATGGGCATTTTCTCATGTCATAAATTTGAGAGGTATTTAAACCTCTTGTAGAGGACCAGACCTAAAGTTTTATGTCTACCAAAGATGGAAACTTGCATATTTGCCCCAAAGAAGGTGACCATAAAATGTTTTTAAAGAAATGTTTTTTGAGGTAGCTTTGATTTACACAATAATATAAGCTCATATGTGTAGGTTCACCATTTGTCAAATATATAACACACCATACCTACCAACAAGTTACCAAAAATCCTCCACTGCTGTCCATTGGACCTTTCCACTACTTGCCTTCAACCTCCACTCCATTTCCTACTGCTAATATCAGTTTTGTTATCAATGTGCAAGAGCTGGTTTTTGTTTTGACCGTTCCTTTGTTTTGTTTCTTTATATGCCATATGAGTGAGATCATCTAGCATTTGTCTTTCTCCTGATTTATTTCACTGAGTATAACCTCCCCTAATTCCATCCATGTTATCACAAATGTCAGGATTTCTTCTTGAGGGCCGTGTAGTATTCCATTGTGTATATATGCCACGTCATCTTTGTCCATTATCTGACAATAGTTTCTTAGGTAGTTTCCAATTCTTGGATGTTGTAAATAAAGCTTCAGCAAACATGGAGGTGCGTATATCTCTGCAAATTAATGTTTTTATATTTTTTGCCCAGAAGTGGGATTACAGGATCGTATTGGATTTCCATTCTCAATTTTTGAGGAGTTTCCATACTGCTTTCCATAATGTTTGCACTAACTTACACTCCCACCAACAGTGTCAAAGAGTGTCCTCCCCACCTCAAATGCATCCTCACCAGCATTTGTTGCTTCCAGTTTTTTGGATAGTAGCTATCCTCACAGGTGTGAAGTAGTATCTCATGGTCGTTTCGATTTGCATTTCCCTGATAACAAGAGGAGAAGATGATATTTTCATGTGCCTGTTGGCCATCTGTATGTCTTCTCTAGAGAGATGTCTATTAAGTTCGTCTACCCATTTTCTGACTGGGTTGTTTTTCTGTTGAGTTTTATGTGTTCTTTATATATTTTGGATATTAAGTCCTTGTCAGATGTATGATGTGCAAATAGCTTTTCCTATTCATTAAGCTATCTTTTGTTTTGTTGATAGTTCCTTTCATTGTGCAAAAGACTTACATTTTATATGGTCTCTTTTGCTTTTTTATTTTTTTGGTTTCCCTTTCCACTGCAGTTGGGTTCCCAAAGACCTCTGTAAGGCTGATATCATGGAATGTCTTGCCTATGTTATCTTTCAAGTATTTTATGGTTTCCAATCTTCCATTCAAGTCTCCAGCCCATTTTGAATTAATTTTTGTGTATGGTATTAGAGAGTGGTCTAGATTAATTATTTTGCCTGTGTCTGTCCAGTTTTCCCAATACTTTTTGTAGAAAAGACTTTCCATTCGCCATCATATGGCAATGTTTTTAAAAAGGCTGACTATTGAAGAAGATTCCCACATTCCACAGAAGATCGGTTGACTTTGAAAGACTCCACTGAAGTATGTTTCCTTGGTTGGACAAACTGGATTCCCTATCAGCATTAAGATCCTCAAAGTCTGGAAAAATATGCGCAGTTCATTACAGTCTTTCAGGTCTTATCATAAAGTGACGTGGGAGATTAGCAGGATATATTACCAAGGTTTTAAAGGGTGCAGGTTAGAGAACAAAGGATGTGAAGAGTTATGGAAGGGGAAAATGAGACCATTATGGATGATAAGATAATAGAATCAAAGAGAGATATAAAGGCAGAAATTCAAAGGAGACAGGAATGTTATCTTAATTTCCATTATGGTCCTGCAGACTAGCTGAGCTTTTCTGAGGTAGAACTAGCAAAGCCCTATTGGTAGAGTCTGTGAATATCATAAGAAGGTTAGAGGGTGCCAATGACTGCGTATAGTATAAAATATAACCGCTGGTGAACCAAGCTGTGATAATAAAGTCAAGAAAATGTGTCCCCAAGTCTGAACAAGAACAAATGAAGTCCAGAGTTGGAAGGAACAGATATGATACAAGACCCAATAAAGTAGAACCAGGATACTTATCCCCTGACCAGTGTGTAGTATTCTGTGTTGATGGCAGATCAAAGTCCAGTTAAGGAAGACAGTTTATGATTTTGCCAAGAGTTTTATTCCCAACATCTAGCACAGCACAATGCCTGGCACATAGTAGGAATTTGATAGATGTTTAATGACTCAATGAATTATTGAAGTACTTTATCCTTAAAGATCTATTTTTCTGGGTTGAACGATTGACCATAGGGACAGAAAAAGGAATCCAAAAAATACATAGAATGAGATGATCATGGTAGAAGGATGGGGGTAGTTGAGGGTATAACTTATGGGACCTGGACAGATGCCTAAAAAAATACTTAGTATAGCTTATAATTTTGCTGAAGGCAAACTCTTTTCTTTCATATAAAAGAGATGATGTCTGTTTGTGAGCATACTTTGAAGTTTGGAGTGTCAATGTAAATATGAATTATTGTCGTTATTATGCACCTTACTTGAGTCAAGATATGTTTGTGCTTTCTGATCTGTGCCCTAGGGGCTTTTGTGACTAGAATGGGTGTGAGATATACAAAGATTGGATAAATTTCAATGTCTTTTTTCTTCTACCTGTAAGAAAAAGACTGATGTGAAGACATTTCTTGTTAGGCCTGTATGTTACTAATTGTATTGACACAGAAAGGGAGTTTGTAATACCCTTATGATCAAAGGGTACAAGCAGAATAACTAAGTTGCCACGTCAAGGTACTTGTTGGTCATGAAAATTCAAAAGCACCCTGTTAAGAGTCCTCCACCCTCTCAATTGTTTGTTTCTCTGTGTTTTCATGGCAAATCTCAAATTGACCCGAAAATCTAGTTCAGTTTAGACTTATTGGACCTACTTAGGAAATGTGTAGTAAACAAATGAGTAAATGGGTGAACTCAGAGACAATTATCTTGTACAATAAAGGACATACTTGAATGTTTTACTGATACCCATTAAAGAAAAAAAATAATATTGTAACCTGACTTTCACCACTCAACCTCTGGGTCTTAACATCCTTGACATGCAGCAGAATGGGCTGTTTGAAAATGAATTACTAAAGAGAATTATTATTTTTTAATTTAAATTCTTGCTGCTTGAATTACTGGTGCTTATTAACCTAACCTATTACTTTGGGTTTGAAGTCTACCATTCTGCCTCACTTGCTATTAGCTTGTTGCATATTATTTAATCTACAGCATCTCAGTTTCCAGTTATGTAAACATTTGGTAATAACAGTGTCTGTTCTGGAAGATTTTAAGTTATGAATGGTATTGGATGTAAATTATTTTATGAATGTGCTTGGCGCATACAAAGTGTCCAATAAATATTTGTCATTATTTTTTACCATTATTACTTTTAAATATTTTTATTAGCAGATAGGTAGAAGTTTGGAAGAGTTCCTCATTTTTCAGTAAAGATGGTGGATCTGTTTTTGGCAGATTGAGCTCAAGCGCTGGGAAAGCATTCTGTAGTACTATCCAGCGGTATGTTTCAGACATACAATGAAATCTTAGGATAATAATTGAATTGTAAAGAAAGAGACTAAGAAGAAAGCTATACGAATGTGAGAGTGAAGCTAAAAGAAGAAAGACAATGCTTTGGTAGAGAACGTAGAAAGAGAAAACACCTCAGACCTGAACAATGGAGAAAGTTCACATTTATGGAATCGGAAAAGAAGCTAGCAAAATCAATAGAGAAGGGTTGTAGAAGAAGAATTACAATACCTCCACAAAATGCAAGGGAGGGTGTATATTTTAAAAGGGGTAGTCAATAGATGCAGATGCTACTGCAGAGGAATCAATCATTTTGTTAGATTACTTCTTCATAGCAAGGATTGAGTTTTATTAATATTTACGTCAGCTTTCCTAGCATAGTGGTAGTCATTCATGGTAGTTAGTCAATGTATACTTGTTAACTGTGTGCATAAAAATGACATTAAATAGGAATAAGCATGGAGTTTTCATGACAAAAAATAAGACGGTAAATGTAAAGAGTAAGTTGAATGATGAGATGATGAGAGATCCAAGTTGAGAAAATGGTTATAACAGAGGTGGGAGAATTAAGATTGCAACTGAAATTAATCACAGGGTAAATAAAAGATCTTTAAAATTATGGAGGTGATGGGGGAAGTGAGCATGGTTCTAGGTCGATAGAAGAGAGCAGTAGAAAGGGAGGGATAGATGATGCCCAGAGAGGAGGTGATGAATGATGGAATAAGGGTGGATGAATAAATAGAACTGGAAGAAGATAATACAATTGGAGCACCTCATTTGCTGAGAGGAAGTAAGAGAAGATGGTTAGCAGTATAAAAGTATAGTGATTTAGGAAGAGAAAATTTGGCAAAGGTAAGGTTTGCAGATAGAAAGGAGATGGTGGACAGGGTTTAGAAAGGAGATGGTGGGCAGGGTTTATTGACACATATTTGAGGAATGGGGAGCTTACACATATGGATTTACATTCTTTTATAAAGCAAAGTTACCTCAATAATATTAAATAAAAAAAAGAAGGGAACATAAGAGGCCAGGTGGTGTTAGTCTCCTTGGTATTGAAGAAGATGAGTGGGGTTAGGGATTTGAACTATAAAGCTTGGGAACAACTTTACAGAAAGCTGTGTCTCTGATCAATGTGGTGGAACAGTAGGTCAATTGGCCTTAGCCTTTTGGCTAAGGGTTTCATGTATTCCTTGGGTTCTGATATTATTTCTCAAGATAATATTGTAGTAACTTAATTCATTAACACTAATGCTAGAAAGCTTGAGGAAAAATATGTGTGTGTTTTAAAAAAGACTAAGTACCACTATAGAAATAGTATAAAACGTTGAGTTCTAAGAATGCTCATTGTTATCAGCAGTCATTTTGGAAGAGTGCAATTGATTTTATTTCATTTACTCCTTCAATTGTCAGATGATAACATTTTAAATATAGAATAGATGGATTAGTGTTTTGTTACAATAATTCAAATGTGTAAATAATTGTTTTATAGGAACATACCTTACAAATGTCACTATCATGTTTCATATGTTGTGGATTCCAGCTTTTAAATTTAATCAACCTTTGTCAAACAAGTTTTTGTTTATTTTTTGTAGTTTTCATTTTTGTGTCTCATTGTTTTTTAGATGAGAAGGATTTACACTATTGCTATATGTCGGCATGGGCACAATTGAACTGAAACTGATTCAGAAGTTCCAACCTGATTTGATTAATTTTCCTTAGACTTTTGGGATTCTTATAATAGGAAGAAGCTGAGGTGGTTTCAGCCATAGAACTCTACAACGTGCATAATTATGTAGTCTGCATCTCCTCTAACAAACAAATAAATTGCACTAGGCTTCTAAAATACACACTACTTATCCCACCCCCACAACGCTATCTTATAATCAGCAATAGTGTGTGTATGAGGACACAGAAAATGGTATGAAGATGCTTTTTTAGAAGAGCTTGCTTAGAATTTCTAGGTGTTTTTACCTCTGCAGCTGTAATAGCAGCATAAGAAATATTTCTTTTCTTCGTGATATCAGAGGATTTTCAGGAAGTATAATAAAAAATTAAATGACTATTAAGAGAAAATCTCAAATTTAATAACATACTTATGGAGAAATTACATGGTGGTAAACACTGAGGTGGCTGGGGCAGACCAATGATTTATATCCTGAACTAAGGCATGGAAAGGGGACTTGGGGCACTGGGGGAGAGAGGAGGGGGATTACCACATGGCAAGGAGGAATGACTCATCTTTATTCTGAAAGTAATGATAAATAACTTCCTTTTCTACATTCTTCTAGAGAATAGGGATAAAAGACCATCAAATGACTATTAACATCTAGGTTTTTATTTTTATTGAGGTAATTTTGATTTACAAAACAATATACATTTAGATGCGCAGGTTCACTACTCATCAAAGATATGGTAACACATCATGTCAACCACCAAATTACAAATAGTCCTCCAACCCTGTCCACTGAACCCCCACTACCTCTTGTTCCCACCCCTATCCCCTTCCCCACCCGAGTTCTATTGTGGATGTCCAAGGGTTGGTTTTTTAATTTTAGCATCTGGATTTTAGCCTCAGGTAGCTTTCCTTTTGACTCAATAGATCAATTTTTGTGAATCCTGGCACTTTAGATTTGTATCAAATTAAATACTTGGTGTGTCCTTCAATCCTAGGAAAGTTATAGCTTTTTCTTTTTTCTTTTTTTTTTTTTTTAAAGGAAAGGTGCAGGCAGGAATGAAGGCAAGCAGGCAGGCAGGCAGGAAGAGAGAGGAGAAAAAGCATTTTATTTATTTTATTCGGTTACTCATCATTGGTTGTTTCCCTGGCCCCAGGTCTTAAACCAGGAACCGTGGCATGTATGTGAGCTGCTCCTGGTTTAAACTGCTAGTCCACCAGGGTGTGCCGAGTTATAGATTTTGTATTGGCCAGTTTATTGAAAAAAGGACTATTTTTTCCCTTGCAGTTCCTCGGGGTTTTTTTTTTTTTTTTTTTCATCCTTACATTCTACCCTTAGGCAGTAAAAGAATTCTTTAAAATCTTTAATGCGTGTTTTAAAATCTGAATTTCGATTGCTGAGAATGTCAGGGTTTTTTCACCTTTTGTTTTTGTAAGGCAAGATGCTTTGATTTTTGAGAACTAATGCATCATCAACTTATCAAGTTTACTTTTTGTGACTATCAACTTCCCTTTAGAAACCTTTGGCTTTCTAGTCCACTAATTTTAATATGTACCCTGTTATTAGAACCCTTTAGATAAGGGTGTCTGAGACCCAGATACTACCAAGTTTTAGTCAATGTAAAAATGCAATTTTAGCTTTCAGGCATACGGACATACAGGCTACATTTTGGCAGTTATAACCTGACCCTGGTGACTATTATAACTAGCCAAGTTTCCTTCTTCACTTTGGTGAGTAGATAGCTAAAAACCAAATTTGAAGTCCAATTTTACTCATGTCATACAACTGTAGATATACATTTCTGGTATTTTCTTTTTCCCCTGGTTTTCACTCTTTTCCACTTTCCCTGCTTTTTTTCTTTAAACTACTTTTTTTCTTCTATTATACATGCTTATGACTTCAAGACCTTGGTCAAAGGAGATAAGTGACAAGTAAATACATATACACGATGTCTACAGCATCTGTAGCATCCCAGTTTTCAATAGTGACAGAGGACTATTAGAAATACAGAGGTGGACATGGTGTGTTATATATTTGACAGAGCGAATCTGCACATCAAAACTTATATTGTAAACAAAAGTTACCTCAAAAAAAAAAAGTCAGGTTGAATCCAATCAAGAGTCTCACGTGTTCTGTATATACCAGATGATTCTGCAGAATATCATTTAAGAACTTGTCAAAGCACACCCTGATAGTAGTCGAGTTCATCGCCTCAGGCCATCTCAGTTCACATACAGCCCAAGGACTTGGGTTTGCCTCCCGGACCAGGCGGGGACAACCAAAGTGAATAACTAAATAAAAAATAAGCAAAATACTTCTTCCTCCTCCCTCTTCCCGCCTGCCTGTCTGTCTGCCTACAAACCTACTTGCCTTCATTCCTGCATACACCTTTCATTAAAAAGAAAGAAAGGAAAAGAAAATACAATTAAAAAAAGAAAAAGAAAAGAAATCTTCAAGCAACGTTTAGCCTGATGGAGCCATTTGGGGTTGTAAGTACTGAAAGCTATTAATCAGGATTTTAAAACTTGTATTTCTGAGCTAAGTGTGGAAATGGGCTTCATAGTACTTTGAACATTTATACATATTCCATATCAGGTGATGTTAGTGAGGCTGAGTTATTAAAATAGCATATGTTTGGAACCTACAGATAGTCAGGGACACTGCAAAAATCTATTTCAATGTACAATGAAATATTTTGTCAACCTTAACTTTATTGCTCATGTGAAGAAACAGCACTAACCTAGCGCCCTAGTGCCATCTTTTCCCCCCAAAGCACTGCCTTGCTTCCTGGAAGCAGGAAATTTAATGGTCCCTGGAGGGCACAAGCCGAAACACTTTTTTTGTAGCCAGCAGTCTAAACCTGAGATGTTATTAAGACTCAAGGAGGGTGGTGGTGGAAGCTGATGGGCCAACCAAGGGTTAACCTGACCTAGGCTGATAAAGAGTGGGGTGCTGGGTGTCTGCAAGGCTCAACTTTCTGCTGGGGGCAGGAAGTGCTTCTTGTGATCTGTCCTGTTTTCTCCTGTGCTTCTGACCTCCCTTGTTGTTGACCTGTAAACAGCAATCCTTCTCTGATTTCCTGTGTCCCTGATACTTTTGCCCCTGGAAAACCATAACTCTTCATCCTAATCTCCATTTGAAAAAACCCAGGCAAATACAATAGTTCATTTCCTCCCCACCCCCCACACAGCACCTGACCTTTTTTCCTCATAGTTTCACTTCTCTACTTGATCCTTGATGACTTCCAAAGATAAACACCGTCACTGTCACTGAAAAAAAAAGGCCTGCATCTTAAATACTTTACGAAAATATGTTTAAAGTGTGTGTGTGTGTATATAGATATATAGATAGATATGATATGCATAGATAAGTACATGTATATACATATATATTTCTCTTTTGCTAAGAGAGATAGCCAAAATATTTAACAATCACAATGCAGTGAGCACCAAAGTCAAGGGTGACTTTGCAAGTCCTGAAAAATTTTAAGGCTATAACTGTGCTTATCAGATGAATATCAGACTGGCTATAACATTTCCACCAGATGAATCATAAAGCATTTTATAAGGGTAAAGTTGTTCATTCATTCATTCATTCATTCATTCTTTCATTATTGCTAATCTATATGCCACACACTGTGTTAAGTACTGCTTATCGTAAGACCTATGGGCTAAAGGAATTTACTATTTAGTACCAGAATTAGATTAGGGCTTTAAACTGCCTTCGATTTCCTCTTAAATCTAGAAAGAGCAGTACTCTCATCTGATGGGACAATCTAGTCCTGATGATTTGGACAATATAAACATGATAAAGATTGGTTTTTCCTGTTAATAAGTAAAATAAGGATTTAGATTTTCCACTTCCATTCTGGAGGCTCAAAGAGCTGTATAGAAAGAATCAAGTTAACTAAACCCTCAAAAGTGATGCCTAGGAAGGAGAGAGGATATCATTTATACCACCACAAGGAAAAGACACTTTCATATCACCACTGGAATTTTGTATTTTTCTTAAAGAGAGCTTGTTTCAAAATCATTATTGTGAATTTCTTCATATGCTTTGACAGCTGGTGAACAGTTAAAGCTAGATAGTAGACAAGACAGAAGGGAGGAAAGACACCCAGTGTGAGCATTGAGGAGTGTTTGCATGCCTAATGACCAAAGATTATCTAGAAATTTTGTGTATGTCTCAGGGGTCTTCCAATACACTGAATCAATTGTCTGGATCTTGTAGCTGGACTGAATGATGTGGAGGGTTTGCTCTATAGGAAATGAGCTTGATGGATGTTTCTTTTCATCAGCGTGTACCACCCTGAGCACATATTCCTTTCAGGATTATGTTTTTTACAGCAAAGCCAAAAATAGGTATGAGTTCATTTTTTTCATGCTAGCATTTAGTTTGAATGTCTTCTAAATAAGTGAAACATTAACTAAAATATCAGGCATTATGAAAACTCTTGTGAAAGAAATATCTCTAGAATTTTCTGGATAGCATAACGGATTTCAATATTTTAGAGAACCTGATTTTTTGACACTAATCTTTAACTCGTCTAAAATCTCGGTTTAAGATGGTTGGTAAATAGGAATTTGTTCAATAAGTGCTGCTAGCCGACTAAGTGGACATACAGATGGAAGGAAAGGAGATATAAAAGTACATGGAAATGGGTAGAGGTGGTGCAATATTGTTTTTACCTAAAGAATTTCTGTACTGAATTTTTTCCTTGAAGGGTGAGACAGCTTTAAAACTATATTAAATAGGTGGGTTCTGATAGAGTAGGCATTGGGCACAGTCCACATACATCGCAAGGTCCCAGTTTCCTGTCACTAAGACCAGCAGGAGCAACCAACATGAGCAGCTAAATAAAATAAATAAAGTATCTCTTCTTTCTCTCTTTTCCTACCTGCCTACTTGCCTTCATTACTGGCTGTGCCTTCTTAAAAATCTGTATTTAATAAACCTTTCTTGCATAGACATTGACATTACCCAAGTTTCCAATCATTTAATGGAGTCATCAATCATTTATTAAAGGCAGAAGTAATTTTGATCCTTGTTTCCTTTTTTTCATAAAATTCTCTTTCCTCATCATTTCTCTTCCCCAATGATAAAGAAAAATATATAAATATTTTCTTGGACTTCCCTCCTTGTGAGCAACATGTTTATTAGTGGTGACCTCACTAAAGGCTTGGTCCGAGAAGCTGAGAAGGTATAAACAAGTCTGCTGAATCTAAAGGGAAGATAAATTAATCATTGTTTATGTTTGAAGTTGCCTTGAAAGTGCCTTTGGAAGTTTATGCATGTAGAAAAGGGTTCTTCTAGAAGAGGCAGTAACTTCATAATTCAAGTTACTTAAATAATGATTCATCTTTGTAGATTCCTCCCAAGGGTAAAATGCTTTCTCAAAGGGAACTTTAAAATAAAATATGGTAATAATGAATCTTTGTGCTAATTTTGATGGCTAAAAAGCCTTTTCAGACATTTCATCAACACTAGAAAAAATGCCAATATATTGTATTGTGAAAATCATTAATACTAATGTTCTATTTCATCAATGATACTAAATAATGTACTTTAATAGTAGTATATCTAAATACTATGTATTTGTAAAAATAATGACTTCTGAAAAAGATAGAAATGAAGTTAAAAATGTTGACTCCAATTCAGATCATGCCTTGATATTGTTAATCTTAATTAGAAAATTACATTTTTTGGTTTTTGGTGAGACTGAGGAAATTTAAGAGTATTTCCATCTCCATACTCAAGCTGTCAGATTTTCCTGTAACCACTGATCCCATTCTTATAGGTTATGGAATTCTACAAAGCTCTCAGAATGACTGCACTTGAGAGTTGTTCTTTGTTGAGAAAGTATCCAGTTGTAACTGCTTTGGAACTTGTTTTTCAAGCTTGGGAAATCAAAGTGGCTGAACTTGATTGTGAATCTTCAGGGAAGGGGTTTAAATTCATGTAATCATTTTGAGCACTGAATAAAATGTTTAGGATTCTGCCAGGTATTGCATCTGGAAGGGGAGATAAATGAAGTGGAATACTATTTTGTTTATTTAGAGTGCAGATACTTGGCATCTGTAAATGTTTGTAATATTTGCAAACTGAAGCAAAGAGTCTCCAAGGGTCACCGTTCTGCCCCCAAATAGCTGAGAGGATGCCATGTGTTTGGCTAACCATCCAAGCAGAATAAAGGATTGTTCTGATTGCTTTGTTTTACTGGTGATGATGACTATACATGTTGAACCTGATAGTGACAATGTATTCCAAGTTTGATAAAATGAAAAAAAAAAATTAAAATAAAACTATTTTCACCAAAATGCACCAAAATTTAGGGAAATTTGTCATTTTGTACTATTTTAGAACACAATAATTAAAAGGCAAAAGTAGTAAAGGACTTTATTAATTTTCCAAGAAGTTTTCTTAAACCTTTGATAGTCAAACCATTTTCTTTTGATC